>DWTU01001068.1:0-14269 GCA_018251515.1 Cecropterus confusis
TGTAAAGGGGGAGGGGGGTAGTCCAAAAGCGACTGGCGAAAAAATGGATCATGCCATGGGATTTTCCGGAATAAAAAGATTCAAAAAATTATAGACCCCATCCACATTTTTTTTTATTTATTATAAGTTAATGCTTAACCACAGTGCCTCCTGATGGTAAGTGGCAATGCGGTATGATTGTATTTGGCAATATTCGATTATTCCTCTCCACTTTGAACTACCACATTTAGTAACTGGCTGAACCGATTTTGATAAAACACATTTAATTGCAATATAGACGTCATAGTTTTTATTTGATACCCCAGTTGGATATATTCGACAATATTGAATTTTAGGTCCTCTATATTATGTTAATGGCTAAGCCGATTTTCATAAAACATGTCTAAGTGTAAGTTAATGAAAGGGCATAACAAATTATGCCCTTTCATTTGATACTCCACTTGTGAATATTTAAAGATATTTGATTTCTCATCACCACTTTCACCATTTATATCTGATTGACTGAATCGGTTTGATAAAACATATTTAAGAACTAGCACCCGGAAACCTGCTGTCTAATAAAAAAAAACATCCAAATCGATTCATCCGTTTAGGAGCTACGTTTCCACAGACAGACACATCAACAGACAGACATAGCAGTTCTTTTTGCGTCGGGGGTTAAAAAACAAAGTAAAATCACAAACATGTAAACTTACTTTCGCCAAAATATGTTTCGTAAGTGGTTGAATGAGGTCAACACTCAAGAGAGTACCAACACATGCGCATGCGATGATGTTTTGATCATGGTTAATTTGGGTACCCCACGGGGAGATAGGAAGCTATAAAGAGCGCGAGCGCGGTTCAAGCACTCCAAGACACTTTTTTTTCAATTTAAAATCGCCTTGACCTCATGCGCCTTTAAGGGTAAATGGAGAGTGAAAAAATATTTGTTCTACAAAATTATGGTGTTCTCAAACAGACCCCTCTTTACAACATGTTATTAACACATGACACACGAGGTCATGAATAATGATTTTTTTTATTGATTGGAGTAGCACACCGTAAGTGGTAACTGCCGCCCAAGGACATCTGTAAGCAACTTCATACAGAACGGGGGTCTTATCTGAAGTCGATCACAGATGTGTTGCTACTCCTGAGGACTAAGATGGTCGCCTCATGTATGTGTGAGCCAGCAACTACACCATTCCAACGAAACGCAAGATCTACTTCACGCTAGAAATACGTGTGGCGATGGTACCTCCCCGGTCGAACTACACTGGTTCTACCACGAGTAGATTACGAACCAGTTGATTTTTTTTCTGTTGTTTACATAATATTTTTAAAATTTAACAGGACCTTATTGTCCTTCAAATCACGTGGTACGTTGTCCCAGTCTTACGCTCATAAATTGTCAACACCACAAGATCGTATTTTTTAAAAGTGGGACAAACACATGATAGATTAGTGTTTTTCGTTTAAGTGGAACAATGACCTACAAGAAAACTAGTACTAGTAATCCACAAGAATTGTCATTTTTGTCTTCCTATTTCAAACATAACATTGTTACTATTTAAAAACAATTTTTTGATGACAACAAATGATTTCATGTATTTTTATTGATAATGGTTCAGTATTCATTTTCTGATTGATTTATTGCTTTTTATAAAATTTAATATAGCTTCTATAAGATTTTGATGGTTAGTCTTTAAATGTTTGGCTACGTGAACCTTTACTAAACAAAACATTGAGGATGTATGGGAATAAAAAACGGCGCACGCACTTTCGGGTAGCCAACTAATTCACTATTACTATTAAGTGTACAGTAGCATAAGATACAGACATTTTTCGTTCCGCGCTTCCGATACGGAGGCGTCACGAACGGCGACCTCCCGCGTGTTTACCTAGCTCGCTAAATAAGCAAGTTCAGCTATTTCCGCGCCAGTATTTTTAGGTAGCCTCTTTAAGGTCTTCTTTTCTCGTCCACTCTCCATCGCTTGCTTTGTGTCACACGATGTTTATTTACAGCGACATGAGGCACGCCACGGATTCTAATTTTAAATGAAAATTAACAGCACAAATTCCGTACAAAATACTTAGTAACAGTGTCAATGGAGTTTTAATTTACTTTACATGATATTAGAGTTTCATGTGCTTTGCGTTTGCGTCGGTGTATAGTTTCAACCAAATTTGATATACTGCACGTAAACCAGAACAACTACATTCGTTTGCGTTCTTGGGTTAATTCAATATTGCGACGTTGCTAGAGATAGGATAACGTATATTTTTAATGATTGTCTTATATTGGTCATTAAAGCTTTGTCATTTATGAAAGGAGTTTTCTAGACGATTTGGTGATGTCTGTGACAGCCGTACAAGCAGATAAAATACAATTCAAAGTTTAACATTTCACAAGGCATTGACTGATTTTGTTTTAACAATTACTTTGCAATTCTAAATCAGTCCGTCCATCCACCCATCAACCTTTTAAAATTCACTGCTAAAGTGGGCCATTTTGTTCTTTTTTTTATCAGATTCAAGTAGCTAACGAGCATGCAGTCCGCTGATAGCTTACTACTTAGTAACTACCGCCAATGAACTGTAAGCAACTTTATATAGAACATCTATTTGAAATTAGATGCGTTGCTACTCTCGGGGATTAAGACGGTAGCCTAATATGAAATTAAGCCGGCAACCACACTGTCACCTTCAAGCTAGAAATAGGTATGACGAGGCCCCTCCCCGATCGAACTACGTTGGTTCGAACTTGGTAAGAGAGCCTCCACCAGGGGGCATCCTTAATGGGGGTTAATTCCAATAGTCACCGCGCCTGGCATGCGTATTGGTGACCGCAGTGGGTGTGGATGTTACAAAGGAAGACGTTGCTGCCCATCTTTCGGTTTTGTTCATTAGTTGCTTCCATCGACATCCACGGGAAGAGTGGGAGTAATACTATTTAATACTGGAATCATATGACACAATCTTAATAAATTGTACGGCGCGGTAATGTTATAATATATTAAGCGAGAAGCAACGTAACGTGAATGAATTTGCTGGCAAAAATCTCTAGTTAATATAACGTACACTCAGTAATGAATTAGTTCGTCTGTTTATGTGTTATATTTAGTATCGATGATAGTAATGCAAGACAGTTAAATACTAAAAGCCCTCACCGGCCAAATCTATGAGCTCTAAATGGTTTATTCATCCATCTACAATTGAAACATCAAAGACGTTTCTATCTTTGAGTTCTCTTTGTACCTGTTCGATGATGCTGTTGGTGTTTATGTTGTAACTGAATATATGTACTATTCGACATAGGTCAGATGATATATGCTAGAACCGAATATCACATGAGTTGGTATGAGTTACGAGTATGTAAAAGTGAAAATATGACGTGAAATATGAATCATATTTTTAAAAGTAGAGATTTTTAATATGTATGAATGTTTGGGTGCTGGACATTATGTTGGCATTACTGGAATGATAGATGCGAAATATTTCGGCCTATAACTTTTTTCGACACTTTTTTTTTAACAAAAGTAGTCCGAATCAAGCGAGAATAGATTTTGAGTAGGATATATTTGTCCAAAGGGAATTAACTGAATAATTAACTTGATCTCGGTTTCAAAGTGAAGTTCGCTGGAGTAGCGCAGAGCGTACATTATTAAGTTAGCGCAGGAAGATGTACCACGAAAATTATGCGCCAATAACAATCGAGTTATTTATTTTAGTTGGGATATAGCAAGTTTAAAATGAAATGTCTACGGAGGCACTTATAAATTGTCAGTCATAATAGTTTCGCACACTATCGATAACCGGTAACGTTCAATCCGGATCGAAACATGAGCGCAACTGTAAATTTTATCTAATATTATCAAAACATTACCTAATGGACCACGATGAACAACATCTAGACCAATTTAATGAATTTTTAGCTTAATAGCTTAACACAAGTTGCTTGTTAAAGTGAACTACAAAGGGTTTTGTTTACTGCATCTCGGGTGAAGAAAAGACCATTCGAATTAATATTTTCGTATTGCATACTGATTGATTAAATCTTTTTTCAAATTACATCTTTATTTTTGTACTATATAACCTAGGACTAAGCTAAAAATAATGGTTAGTTGCAAACATTCATTGAAAAGCGAGCGCGACACTGTTTTTAATTTTATATTATCTTTTAAATCGTTAAATTAACTCTTGCATTTATTTGCTGCGGCTAAACTATATGTATTTTACTTCTATTTGTTTTTCGAACGAAAGAAGCGGAACTTTATGTCAATTAATGTTGCAAATAGAGGCCAGTTGTCTGAGTTGTAAATATAAATAAATCCTTAAATACTAAACTTAATATTCTTCAAAGTGCAACTCGAATTGATGTCTATTTCAATGGATTATATTTTCACCTATCGTTATCACTTTGAGGCATGTGCGATGTTAATGTCAAAATATCGATAATCATAAATTTTAAGTATCAAAATTTTAAATGAAAACAAATACCGGTATTTCATTCATTAATAGAAACGTATTTTTAAAACAGTCAATATATATATCAAAATGATAAAATCATTATATTTACGCTGGATTACGTTTCTGGGCTGGTTAATGGGCTGTATAGAATTAATGCCTATTGAGAGTCAGTCACTCATTCACAAGTAAGTTTAGCTGTATAAAATGTATTGAAAATAAACGTTGTCTATTGTATAAGCCTATTTTTACATATAAATTACATTTGATCAATGTTTCTTATTTATGCTAAGACATACTAAGATTACCTTAAAAGTTTTAACAAAACGTCGATATTAATATCGATGATTTATTAATATCGTTAATAGCTACGCTATTCTTTACTTGCTCTACACATTAGCAGCTCGATGGCGCCGTTAAACAGCTGCAAGCGATCGTGTATCGGTAAACATCTCGTTCACAGACAATTGCACTTAATTACAGCTATTTACTACCTCGTTAGTGGACTAACTCCATTGTTTGGGTTTCATTGAGTACTTATGTTTGGTTTAATGTTCTGTTTTAGTAAAACTGCTCATAAATAGTTAGAGTTGTGCTCCTCATTAACCGTAAGATATATAAAAATCATTTTCTCTTACTTTCATTGACGCAAGACTGAATAACAAGATTCATGATAAACGTCTATGTACAAAGATGTTTTTCATATCTTTAATTCAATACCATGATATTGCACTAGCATACACTGATAACTATGTATCAACATCTTTATTCAATCTCAATAAAGCCTTGTCTGACTTAGGGTTGGCAAAAGGCTCTTTGAAATCACTGAGGACTAAGGTTTTAGTTTGGCAAGAGATGCTTTGAACCGCTGAAGACTAAGTGACGTATCTCGCGTAAGTGGATCTGACTTATCACTCCCTCCAAACCAATGCTATGTACCGCTTTACAGATTTGTATTGAAACAGAAATAGGTGTACCTACTGCCCCTGCTGTCGAACCATTGAGGTATTTTCCAAATTTGTTTATCGCAATAAATCGATTAGATGATATAGAATAATAGAAAGCATTGAAAGAAAATAGCAGTGGAAATAGAGAAACAGAATAACATCACTAGATAAGTTAGCCGTTAGACGACTGTAACACTAGATCTACATTTGATTAACTAGCATTAGTGGTGGATTGCGAGCAAACACTTCAGATAGTGTTTGCTGATGAAGAAACTCAGGTTCTTGTTTCATAATAAGCGAGAAATGAGCGATCAGTAAACGAGAATCGATAGACAAATTTATACAGATAGTGTTAAGAGTAAACGATAAAAGGTGATAGATTTTTTTATGGTTTAGAAAAACGCTGCTATGTTTTGAAATGAAGGGCGTGGCAAATGAGGCGTGGAGATTCTCATACGGAACTTTGGAACTCAGTACGATGTTGTTGGAACTTAGTATTTAGCTAACTTAGTAGGCATGTCAATTCTCTTGAAAAAAAAATGAATTTCCGATTCGATTCAAATCGAAAATTCATGAATCGATTGTCGATTAAATCGAGTATTAAAAGATCGGTTCTCGAATAATCACTATATTTTCAAATATTTTTAATTATGATTCGAAATATGATTTCATTAAAATTATTAACATAACATCTAACGTTTATATTTTCCTAAAGGTGTAGGCAGAGGTGTGTAGTAATCCCACATCAGGCTCCGTGCTATTACTTGGAATTGCACGAAAAATAAAATCCAATAATACTGTGTCCAACCGGCCGATCGAACTATAACTTAGCAACTTTAGCCTTGGAAGTATTTGTTTTAATTACATGCTAGTTAGTACTACTACTACTATTCACGGCGATTTAATTATATTAGATCGATATCATATTAATTCCGTTTGTCATCGTAGAGCTTACGTTTGTAATATTAAGTAATAAATATTTGTATTTCAATAATATTAATTGCTAATAAATAATGTTTAAAATATGAAATAAATTATTTAATAATGTTTATATAAAATAAAATTGTTCTAATTAAATGGGTTGTAGACAATTTGCCGTCGTTAGTAGTTTTATCTGTGTTTAAGTGTTAGTGGTCTCGGTGGTCTTTATTTGAATATCTTTCCAATTACTAAGATATTAATATAAAAAATGGTTTAAAGTAGGTAATATAATAAACTTATGTTATTGACGTTATTGTCTTCTAACTTCGAACTTGAAACTTTTGAGATTACTTTATACATTGAAGTTTTCATTCTGCCATCTTGGTACGTTCTAATACTTTTAATGCTTTAAGATTAATTTACTTCTTTTGCATACTAAAATAAATATTGTAATTTACTTTAAAGGATTTATATGAGCTCACCTCGCAGGTCCTCATACTCTCATTTTCTCTACAGAATATTTTATTGTGAAAAAGTTGGTAATAGATATACATAACTTAATTTGTGTAATAAATGCTTGATATGTGTGAATAAATATTGCATATTGTAATTTTTTGATTGAAAATTTAAATCGGTCCGATTCCAGAGGTTTATAGATCGATTTATATCGATGCAGTGTTCCGAATCGATCTAAAAAAATATCGATTAATTTACTTTAAAACACCAATTTTACGATTAATCGATTTCAGACCGACATGCCTATAAGTTAGACAACTTCCATGAAGATTCTGTTATGTAGGCTGCATTTGTTTGCTCCTTCTGTTTTATAAAAAAATCTTTGGGCCTTTTTTAGATAAGTTAGCTATAAACTTAGATACATATATTAAGATAACTTTCGATAATAAATCTTCAATCTCATGCCACAAATTACTCAGTGAATGTTTAAAGTTGCTCGCTGTTCGTTTATCGGCATCACAGAAACAGAAGCTTAATCTCAGTGATTTATTGCCTTCGTTAGCTAGCACTTGCCTACTATCTGTAAATCGATTGTTATCGGCCTAACGACGATCGGGATTCCAAACATTTGTTATAGAACACTCTACTAAATCTTTCTTTAAATAGTGAGGGTGTATTTATATAATATGGTAGAAAGCCACATTATATCTATGTATACCCTCATGGAACGAAAAAATATACTAGTATTTTATGATACGAAATAGTTATTATTAAATTATGTGTGAATATCATGCGTATATATATAATTATATGTATATACGCATGATATTAGTGAGTTATTTATTAGAAATATGTTTATATGCATATATTTTCTTACAATACTTATACACAAAGCACGAAATGAAACTCAGTGCTCAGGTTTTTTAAAATATTCATAACGTTCCATGAGTTCCGTAAGTTAGCATTACGATAAATACTACTTTGTGAGAATTTAAGCGTTGTTTTGGTATTCAAGGTATATGAAATAATTGTTTGCTAACTAGTTCAATATTTTCAATAATAAAATACAACGCTGATCGAATTTCGATTGGAGATATTGGTTAAAAATGAGAGGTAGTCAAAATTTGAGTATTAAATCATCCTAGAATAACGCGTTTCCATGCTAGATATTAAAGCAGCATGCCTATTAAAAACTGGTAAAGGATATTAGGTATATATGTTAGTTATTGCTCATATCCGGTCTTATTACAACAACGCAGTAATATAAAAAAACCTGATATATAATATCCGGTTTAATTAACGCCATCGCTACATTTACAACGAAGAGCTAAGTGACACACGAAATAATATTTAGTGTACATCCCGTCATACGAGTATAGTTCCATGTACATTTGTTAATTAGTTTCATGGTCAGTTATAAGCGATATTGTGAATGCATGTGAATAATTTATTATTCCAAGTCGTTGTACAACAATGGCAATAAATCAATTTCAAAGTGAAAAGCTATTGCCCGTACAAAACATGGTTTGGTATTGATGGAAATTGCCGTCAAAAACACTATGAAATTAAAGTTTATTTAGTACAAATTTAAATAGTCTTAAAACGGCGTTTCAAAGCAATATTATAGAAGATTGACGTCAAAATAATTCAAAAAGATGTTTTGGTACATGTAACTACAAATATGATACAATGTTATTACCATAGCAGAATGGGTGAATTTATATTCTTTCAATGGACACCCATTATGCTTTCGTTTCAAATGTAACTTTTTTTCACCCCACGAGACATCGGTAATGATCTAAACACAGCTGTTTCTAGTATAGATTTCTTAGCGCGTCAATAAATAGGTCAGACCCTGAAATTACATTCACTGCTATCTAAACTAAATTATACTAATAAATTGCATAAATTCCTTAGAATATTTACCAGTATTACGCAAAGCCCACTCAAAACTCGAATTTTCTCAACGCAAACCGTGATTAAAACACGTATGCGACTTTATTGAATTTTAGGTGTATGAAAAAGTAATTATACTAATAATCTTAACAAATAATTCACATTCTTACTTCTTCTTAAACTTTTTCACAATCTATTAAACGGGGTATGGTGGTGGTAAGGTGGTCAGTGAATTTCTAGTGGGGGCACCACTGCCACACCTATTTCTGCCTAATAGCACTTCAGGGCTGACAAGGCATATGTGTCCAACCTCAGATAGAACTCTAGACTTATCAGGGGTCGTTTACTACATATCATAAAAAACACGTATATACCTTACAAATAAACATTACAAATATTTTTGTATTCTTTCTTTCTTTTTATGCCATAACAAGTGTTCTTGTAAAGCGGGCGCAAGTCCGTTCTCGTTCTTCGGCACGTGTCGAGTTAAGTAACTAAGTCGTCCCTCGCTATCTAGGCGTGACCTAACAGATTATAAATAAATATATCTACATATATATCGCAGCTTGGGTTCTAGTTAGAAAGGCAGGTTCTTTTCTATGTCACCAAGATTTGTATAACTGTATACATGAATTCCTCCTTTTAAATTTTATCTAAGTTATAAGGTGTTTCATCATATTTTTAACGTTGCTTTAGACGTTTTGATGACGAAAAGAAGTTCTAAATATGTTTTAAGATTCGTTGCGAATACGCTACTATCCCAGAGAACTGTGCTGTAACGGTTAATCTTTATAATTTGGATTCTTCAATTGAAGTCTGTCATATTCAATTTCTTCAAATCATGTCAACTTATGTATTAATGAAAAATGTTAAATAACCAAAAAATAAATATAAAAACCGTATTAATTCGTTGAAACGTACAAATGTAAAAAGAATTACAAATTTCTCGATAAAACAAAGTTTAAGTAGAACAGATTTTAAGGGTACTTACGTTGATCACGACTCTTTCGCAGAAATCGTGGTCGTGATGTATAGGCTCGAACGTTACCACGCCGCCTTGGGGCGGCCGGCCCTGTTCCTCGTCCTGGTTGCAAAGTTTGGGCAGCGACCTGTAACCAAAAACAATTCGGTTATACTAAATTCTCCATAATATTCGTGACAATCTACATATTGTACTCACTTAGATACCGGATCCAGCTCGCTTAATTGAATTCCTTAAAGGCTGTAACAGACTATAATATTCCTGTTTAGGCTGGTCCATTTATCTAGATATGAACTTAGTCAAGATTTGCGAATAAAACGTATTTAGCGTACAGAGTACTATAGTCTGCCTCAACTTTTATGGTAAGTGACGTGTTTGCGACAGAAAACGAGTAATTAGTGGCGTAATAAGCGTAGCGTATATATCTATCAAGGTTAAAAGACAAAATAGAAGACATTTTAAAATGCTTTTGATAAGGAATGAATTGATTTTCATTATTATTCAATAAATGTTTTTTTTTATTATTATTTTAAACCATTAAATAATATTCGCTTGTATTAGGTTCTCGTTCTCGGTCAGGATTTGAAGCGTATTAAGTGTCTGTGTGTGTAAAATTGGTCTAGATGATTGTATTAAATATATCTAACTCAATTTTTCAATTGTTCGTCTAATGATCTGCTTACGATAGGCCTGAATGACATACGGCTAATATGTTTTCAATTAGTATAAGGTAATCTATTGTGAGATTAGTAAGTTGCGGAAAAAGGTGTCTTTTTGAATTCGATGTATTTTTCAATCAAAAAAATTACGGAACGCTACGTGACTATCGGAAATCGGAAAGCTTTCCGGCCGGAGCTTGCAACAAATATATGGAAAAGCTCACGTCCTGCCACTTGGAAATGAATATAAAGACATACTACATCATTCTTTTATACATTTAAATAACCAATAAATGGCATATTCGACAATCTCCATCCTTATAACATTATCTTTGTATGCAGTCTGTAAGTATTTGTCGTTAGGAACTTGATAATACTATGTCGTAGATTCACAATTAACAAGTGAAAAAATTGTTTAAATAATAAAACAGTTACAGTATATAAATTGCTTTTTTTTCATAAAATTATCACTATATGTCGAAAACAATTCGCGATTGTTTAGTGTTCCATTCATTTAACGAGGACACCCGAAAACTCGGAACTTCAATGAAGAGCGTGAACGTGCTTTAATATGGACCCGAAAACACTCGACGCCTCTGAGGACTTGGATAAGTGCTACATCACTCTTTGCTTAATTATCTAGATAAGATTGCGCCTCATTATGAGTGATTATCCTAGTGGGCATTACCTTTTTACGCGTTAACATCCTTAACCTTAACAGAATGCTTATAACAGGTTCCTGAATCTTATAAGAAGTACTGGATCAGGGCATGACGGATGAATTGGACGATCATTGTAAAATTACTTTTAAAAAATCAAAGTAATTGCTTGTGCATGTGTATATTATTATAATTATTTTGTAAAGTAATAAGAAAAAACAAATCAATATTAGACGGACGAGCAGCGGGATTTTTATATGTTTGAGACTAGACTACTTAATGCACAAGCACTAAACTCTTACAAAGCGAATACGCTGAAATTATTCATCCAAATATAAATTCGTTGAGTGTTGAACATTTGCAGTGAACTGATTTATTTCACGGGCGCTCCGCCGGGAGCGGCGGCAGCATGCGAGTGCATTGCTTCGGCCAATACACTCTCGATATATTTACTACTTTAAAACAGCATAAATAAATTGTTTGCTTTGTAGCGAAACTGCCACGGCAGTCGCCAGAGTCGAGGGAACGGCAGAAACAATCGGCTTTGCGTTGTTTACACCGCACTTCCTCGCTTACTTTTATTTAGTAAATAACGTACGTGCCTATTCAGGGTCACTAAGAGATATTTCAGTAAAGTTGGTCACCGGACATTTCTTCACGCTCGGTTCATGCTACTTTGTAGTAATGTACGAATTCGGATTATTGTTTTCGAGCGCGTTTACGTTTTGAGGCGAGACCGGAATTGAGAGAAATGTTAATTTTAAACGCATATCTATAGTTAGTTTACGCTTTTAAAAGAGAATGTAAAGGTCGGCAATTTGCATGGCGTTTAGCGTTAAATCGTTAAGGTGTGCACAATAGTTAAGAAACGGAAATGTAACAGTAAAGCAGATACACTAACATCGGCTGGTTCTAAAATAAGGTTGGTCTAAAAATAAGTCGGAACGCCAAACGAAATGTGGGCATGGATAACAATAATAGATGCGCTTACAACGGCCCGCGCGTTGTGACACGAGTGACAGCCCCGGACGTCATCTGACGCCGGCTGAAGGCCTCGTTGAGCGGAAAACATTTTCACTACCGTTTCACATACAATGTATTGTGTGTATACGTACATTATTTCTGTATATTAGAGGATTACGTCACAATAACCTACTATAGGTTATTGCCATTGGGACAGTTGACATGTAACAGACTAGGGCCTAACGTTTGAGATATATTGCTAAAAATCCTTCAGCACAAAAGTCTTCGATGAAATCTTTACCACAAAATATAATATGAAAACACGTGAGGTAGCCAAATATAGTTATGGGTATGTACAATATCCTTAAACCATACTCTACCTAAATTGTATGCCTTGTTTCCTATATATATATATCTCACTTTACACAAAATCACGTTAAGTTACCAATTACAGATATAGCTATCCACGGGGTCCATAAAGCATAATATAATATAATTGAAACTATACTCAGTTTCAATTATATTATATTGGAATGCTCTGTGATGCTACTGCAACGGCTCTCCCTCACAATATTTTGCTCTAATTGATAATTTTCTCTAATGGAAGACAGTTCTAGAAGTAAGTCATATTTAGTAAAAACCCACTTAATATTTTTAGACTATAATTATGACCGTCCACTACTTTTAACATATTAGAAAATATATATAAACATATCACAAAAACTTATATATCTTGAAACAAGTAATCACCTGTCTTCGCGCTTTTTTTGGAGACGCTTAACCAGCTTTTTGTTCGGTACATTAGGTGTAAAATTCGATGACATAAGTTCCAAGTGAAGTACAAGAACACCACTAATAAGACTATACTAATGGCATTATGTTCCTACGACACAACACATTTTAACGCACGTATTATAATAATATATGCCCGAGTAGCCGAGGAGCCGGCGTGGTGCGCTGACAGTGACTGCAGCCTGCGACATTCATAACAGTGATTCTATTAAGCTAATTCCAATATACATCATGCGCTTATCCATAATTCCAGCACGCAACTGCTAATGCTATTAACTTACCGCTGATGACCAAGTTACTACATTAATGTTGAAATTACCTAATTCTTTTCTGTATTTTGTTTTTTCTTTATTTTTATTTTTAAGGTGAAATGTCTAATATGTTATTACGTATAGCCCCAGCCCACCAATCTTTTGTACAGTGCTTCCGTATCGTAATTAAAAAATTGCAGTGTTATTTTATAAAGAATGTGTACTAAATTACAGTAAATGTCATTTTGTTTTACAGTAGAAAATACAGTAAAATGTGGTTTTAATATACGTTTCTCGATAAAATATCAAATTAAAGTATATTTATTATAATATAGAATAATGAAATCTGCATCACACATTCATATAAAATTAATATTAATAAAAATTTAAGTAAAACTTATTCGTAAATGATGTAGAAACGTTTTAAAAATCGATTTCAAAAAAGCAACCAAAACTAAGTCCAAGTTTATTTTAGACAATGCTCGAAGACTTATTCAAGAATATTTAAACCTGTATTATGTTAAAAATATTTATCAACATAATACATAGGTCTCATTATAATATGATTTTAAGATCATATGGATAAGATAAAAGAGATTTAGAAAGATTTAGATGAAGGACGCCACTTACAAAAAAAAATTAATGAATATATATTATACTTTAACTTACTTATACTTTAAGTGCACTCTAAATCGTTTCATAATATGTGAAAAATGTGTAATATAAATCGCTATCAAATTCGAGTCAGTAATGAGTGTGTTGTTATGTAACACGTTCTATAAAATTATAGCAGTCGCGTTGAGAGTTTTATAATTTGTTTATTATATCTGCTATACAGATATCGTTTGTTATTCCCTGCCGGCGATTGGCGTATGAACGGACGTGTATATGAATACTTCGGCTATGCTGAATGGACTCCATAGTAGTAGGTGATTTAGTAGCCAGAACACTCCTTCCTAGTTTATACAAGGTACTCTTTCGTAGGTTATACAGGTATATTATTGAGTGTATGATGGAGCTGTGTTAGTATTTTGTGAGATAAGCTTTCTTAAACGAGTATTTAGCGGTTTTCATACGTTTAATCTACTTTTGAAAAATACAAGGTTTTTTTATAAAATCCGAGTAGCATTTTCTCTTTCTTCATAAAATTGAAGTAGCAAACGAGCATGCAGTCCACCTGATGGTAAGTGCTGCTTAACGACATCTTAAATCAACAGATCACATCTCCTATTACAGATGGGTTGCTACTTCCGAGGACTAAGATCGTCGCCTCGTATGAGAGTAAGTAAGCAACCCC
>DWTU01001069.1:0-14268 GCA_018251515.1 Cecropterus confusis
GCTCAACATAAATAAGATAAATCTTGCTTACAATCATAAATATAATAGAAATATATATTCCTAGAATATACATATAGGGTATAAAGATAGAATATTGATTTTGCTATACATAACGAATCTCAAGATATGTTAAAATATATGTATATCAATACATCTGCCAGTAAAAATATTTTTCCCATAATTTGAAAAAATCATATTGGCACAATAAATATCACATTAGACGTTGCCAGGAACGTACGAATTTGTCCAATCTCCTTTGTAACAAGACTTAAAATATTTCTCAATATTATTCTAATATTGAACAAATATGTTTTTTAACCTAAATAATTTGAATAATGTTTTCAGACAATCTTTGCACTTGTATGCCTGCTTACGAGAATCTTGTATATGATAAATTATTTTTTAGTGTTAAATTTGAATACTAATGGGGTAAGTAAGTGTCTTTATCAGAACAATAATTTAAATATTAATTAAAATTATATGACGAACATAAAACCAGTTGTCTTTGGAAAATCGATTGAAAAGGATCGGAAAATAACGTTTGGGTTACTTGGAAAGATGTTAGAATTTAAGCACTCATGTTAGTATTTAAAATTGGATATCCTTTTTCAATTTTCCAAAGTCCAAAAAAGTTACGGTTTCGGCCAACAGTTCCGATTTGCAGCGTCTTTTTTTTTTAATCAAATTGAAGTAGGAAACGAGCATGCAGTCCAACTAAGTAACTTCACATAGACAGTTCTATGTTATAAAGTTATAACTGAAGTCGATCACAGGTGCGTTGGCTACTCTCGAGAATTGAGACAGTGGCCTCACATGTAAGTGAGCCGGCAACCCTTAAAACAACAACACGTGTAACATCGATATCGAGTGCGGTCACCAACACAACTATCAAGCACGGATAACCCAACATCCATTAGAGGAGACCTATGTGCGACGATGGAACTCGATAACCGCATGTTAGGAACCTCTTACCCTCCGAGTCTCTCATATGTTACGGTTAAGTCGACGTAAGCGCGGTAAGCGAGGATTTTCAGTGGGTCTGCTCCTTACCCGGGCAATTGTCAAGGTCGAATATCCTTCGGATCCTCAACATTATTACGTATTAGTGCAATGTTATTAAAATATTGTATATAGTATAAAACTGTAAAATATCTTTACCAACCCCACTGTTTAGTGGGGCTTTCGGTACTTCTAGGCTTCGTTTACACCGGGCCGGAGGTCGCTAGACCAGGGAGTCAACTAGTAACATTGTAAAAAGTATTAAAACAAAAATCCTGACTGCTTAAAATGATTTTCGTGTATAATAATACATTTAAGTTAACGCTTGTCATGATTATAAAAAAGTTGTCATCCTCCCCTTTTCCCCTATTGACATGCATCATTTTTAAAAAAATTATAGCGTATGTTACTTTCGAAACTAAGACGATTTTAATTATATGTCATGCGACACAATCAGTCACGCCATTTGGGCTGTAGCGCGTGCCAAGGAAATGGACATACATACAAACAAACATACATACATACATACATGCGCCCCAAAAACATTAACCTCCCTCTGACGCAGTCGGGTAAAACAAGAATAAGGAGGAAAAAACCATTGATCCTCCAGTTTTTAAGTAGACTTGTCTTAATTCAAAATTACCCATTAGGAGTTTATTGAAAGTAATCAATGGTATGGTTCTCAACGAGTCAAGGTTACTGGTTCGAATACCTGCTTAAAATGCATCGAGATAAAATGCCAAGAATCGCTCATTATCGACATCCCTTCCAAAGACCGCCCGTTCCCCCACCACCCTGTCAATACTATTCTGAAATCAATTATTGAAATACCTAATTCTTTGAATGAAATATCTTTGTCAGACGAAAGTGATCTTGCTGCAATGATCTTAAGGGACATTTCTGTACGCACCGCTCAACAAAGGTAAGAAATGTGAGGTAAATTCTCATTTTACCACGACCCGAGTGTTTTTGTCAGCGATAAGTCTAATAGAAAGTCGATTGATCGAGATATAAAAGGGTCGGTATTAAAATTGTTACCTAGAAATGGGGTGGCCATGAAATATGTTTTGTTATAGAATAACACAGTGATGTGAGAATCAATAAAATTGCAGTAAGTTTGGTTGTTATAAAAAAACTTGGTCTGTAAGAAATAATCACGAAACTGCCTAAATTATTTAAATGTAAGGATTATACTTCAAACGAAATTATTAAAACATAACTTAAATAATTTCTTAGTGTCATAGCTGATTTCAAGATTGAGATCGAGACAGACGTTTCACCCGGATTTGGGTGTTGGTGGCATCCATATTATGGTAAGAACTCATTGAGGTTCGGCCCCGGAAGTTCCACCGACACACGTATTTCTGCGTAATAAAACATTTTCTTGAATTATAAATCGCAAAATCGACCAGAAATGTTCATCTCTACATATAGACATCAATAATGGTTTTTGCTTATTCAACGAGAAAAACAAACAGTATCAGTTTGTCCAATAATATTTTCGCTGTAAAATAACTCTTTGTGTATGTGCGTATAAAACTGTCCAAAAAATATTTTTGAATTTTTCTATTGCACTGAATACTAAGAATATGTTGCCAAATATTAAACAAGATATTAATTTATATTATTTTATATAAACTCTATTCTTTGACTGGTAGTATGGGTAATAACTATATTCAATAGCACCACTTTTTTCCCGTGGATGTTGTAGAAGACGACGAAAATTAAGAGATTAAATTAGGGAATGGGCAGTGCACCATTCTGTGTAACATCAACCAACTGCAGTTACTTACGTACGTAACATGCATGCCAGGGTCTCACTGCACCTCTTAGTGATAACCTCCAGTACAAAGCTTCAAGTCCAGCTGGACCTCATTAGGCTGATGCAGACGGCTGGATGATTGAAGGATTTTAACAAAAATAAAATCTTTTCATAATATTATGTTAAGCATGAATCACTTTCCTCCACTTCCATTATTAGGGGAAGCCCATGTCCAGCAGTAGACCTCAAAAGGCTGATGCATGGATGATTTTATTTTCTATAAAACAAAATCGTATAATATTACATAAACAGTCACTGCTTTTAGACAATCTAACCTTCGATATCGTTCATTCACTTTCCAAATTTTGTGTGTGTACGAGTTTGGTTGATTCCAGTTTTAATAATGGAATACTTTGGCTCCTATAAGCGTTTCTATTAACGAGACATTTTTATGCCGTATAATTACATATTTCTATAATTGTTATATCAAGAAGATAGTGCCAATCTTATAGATATTGTGTTAAGAGCTACTGTGTTGAGCTTTTGCAAAGTATCTGTGGCCGACCTCGGGTAGTATGCTAATCCGATCTGGGGTTACTTATGTAGCCATACGTATCCATAGGCGGCAGTTGCCGCTTACCATAAGGAGGACTAAATGCTTGTTTGCTACTTCTATAAAATATAGTTTGTATGTATATAAAACTCAACAGTTTTTAGAAATATCCGAGGACTTTAATAAATATTGTTACACTATTACAAAACAACGTTAGAAGGGAGCCCTTCTGACTCGTTTATAAGATTTCCTTTCATTTTAGACAATCGGCGTAATCCGATATTCTGTTTTTGATTTTCATCATCAACCTACTTCTTTGTTGTTGGTACAAAGGGAAGACCCTCCAGAGTATAATACAAGAGACGAGTTTACATAGGGCTCTTAGTCATAGTTCATCATTTTGCCTGGCGCAAATTGGTCGTTCACACGAATTCGACTTCTATTTATTAAAAAAAAAACAAACAGGCATAACTTCGTTTATTCGCTACTCGCATGCGTTTATTTTTAATCTGCACATACCTTATAAAACAGAGATGAAGCAAAAAAGGGCTTAGAAGCTTGATATTTGCAATTCAGCATATCAAACATATTTTCTATGATATGAAACAGACAAGACAGACAAGAATGCAGCACATCAGACGTGGGCCTTTGCCACCTGTGAACATCAACTAATCAATACCCCATAAGTCCAGAGTATTTACTAGAGTTGGCTACAGTTACATTGCTACCCTTGAGAAACAAGTTGAAACACCTCGGTTAAGTATGCCCTCACCACTCCCATGTAACCAGAATACTTAACACTACTGTTATTGGACAGTAATTATTAACTAAGGGTGTATTTTCTTGGTTCTGTGTTTTGGAAACATGGGTAGATGATATAAGTACCATAATTGTCTTACGTGAGTCTCGCTAATCTAAATAGACTTAATAAAGTTTGGCAAAGAGTGATCTCCCGCCAGGTGAGGTGATCGTGTCTGGGAGTGGCCGTGCTTATAATATCAACTTGGAACTTGTTTATATGTAAGATGTTGAGAAACCTTCGATAGCGTGTTTCAGAATTCAGTGGCGCCATCTCTTGATGAGTTGCGGGAGGTCGCCACAAAAGGATTCTAAGTTAGACTTCAGGAGTAGCAACGCACCAGCTATTAAACAAGATGAATTTTCTATTTGCAATTAATGCTTACAAAAGTATACATTTAGATCTGGTAAGAAAAGAATGCTTAGACGGGAATATTTATTGGCTACCTACTTATAATATGGTCCCAAATATTTCCTAATTTTAGGCAATAATCTGTAATCTGTGTTCGAGGCTTTCAGATTACCATTTGTCTGGTATTTTTATGGCTTGTCGCGCAATAAGACTCGCATGATTGAAATATTGAGAACGGTATTCACGTACAGTTAGAAGAAAGAACGTAAATGTACTTAAGATTATTTCAATAGATTTTCCTCATCAAATTAAAGTTGCAAACGAGCGATCAAGCTACCCGAAGTTAATGTCGACAGATACCACCCCCTTCACCATGGACATCTGTAAGTCAATCACAGGTATTTTGCCACATCTAGGGATGAGAACTGAGTATTCGACATCCACTCCCTCCAATAAAAGCCATGAGCTAATTTACTTTGGGTCTTACATCGGTCAAAACGAACTGATTCTGCCACCTTTCAAACACTATTATAATTAAATCATACATACAGTTTTAATACATATTTCATGCGTCCTAGTAAGACTTTCATGACTGACTGAGACTTTCATACCTATTAGGGCAAAATTAGGAATCGAAGTCTACTTGAGGTCGACCGCAGTATTTTAAATGCAATAAATTGGATCACCGCAGTATTTTAAATGCTATAAATTGAAACTATTTTGTTTTATTTACTGTAAATTTCACTATTATTTTCTAAATCGGGTTCATCAGAACATACATACAAAACACAATATGATACGGTACTATGAGTCTAATCTTCTCGATTTCTCCTCGTAATTTTCTTTGCAATCTTCCATATCACAGGGCAATACAAAAGTAAAAGCAAAATTATGATATTTCCGGTAAACTATTTGTGAACAATGAAGAACACAAGTCAGTAACGTTTCATAAAGGTAGCTTAAGACAACTAAAAACTTATTATTAGAACTTAATATGAGGCGACCACTTTAATCCTCGGGAGTAGCAACGCATTTGTAATCTACTTCCGATACATGCCCCGTTATGTTTGAAGTTGTTTACAGATGGCCATGGCCGACAGTAACTTCTTACCATCGCGGATTTTTTAGTCATTTGCTTTAATCTAACAAAAAAGATAGATAATAAATACTAGTATATACTTGATCTAAAACATCATCTTCCAATAAACTATGCTAGAAGTTCTACGAGTATTTCAACTGAAACAAGCGTTACTCAAGTTATGTTGGCACTTGTACTGCACTCTGTTAAACCAACTTTAACCAATATGAAATTTGAAATGATCATCAGTAACCACACGTCTTTCCATTAACGTGAAACAGTTTCGTTTCTCAACAGAACATAGCATAAATCACATTGTGTTGAAATTTGTGTTGCGCGCTGTACTTTAATTTCTTCAGAGTGCCTCATTAAAATCTTTGACTTTTTTATTCGAGTTTTGTATACAGTTGATGAACGCAGTCTATTTGATGACACGTGCCATCGACTGCTCACATGCTCGTACGAGTATATACATGCTCGTTTGCTACTTCAAGCGATACCCACTACCTATAGTATAGGTAGTGGGTATCGCTCTTCTACTACTCTACTACTACGCTCCTACCTATAGTATAGTTCTCTATAAAAACTTTATATACTTATAGAACGAGCGTCCCGATCGTTTGATACGATCACATATGCGTTGGTACTTCCGATACTAAGATACCTATAATCCTGATCTGGCAAGCACCCTTCCACTAAAATGGAAGAACTGCTTCACGCTATAAATACAACCTCTGGTGCTACTTTTGCAATTAGTGATCGACACGACAGCGATCAAACGTTACCGAACATGATTCATTTGTGCATAGTTACTTCTGTATGCTCGATGTAGCAACTTAACGAGAAAACGCGGTGCAGCGTTAATGCGCCCGTAAAACGCGTTTGCGATAAAGCGACTCAAAGCAAGAAGTCGGCGAATCGTGACGTAGCATGATGCAATCGCCTAAATTTCTGAGGCTGGGAGTAGCTTATCTGTTAGGACCATAATTAGCACTGATGTAATCGATGTAACCAAAAGCTAAGCGCAATGCGTGTCTGTAAAACGCGCGTTAGCGATACCACAATCGAAAGAAAGAAGTCACCAAAGTATGGCACATCATTTTTCTTCGCCTAAACGAAAACACCGATGCTCAAAGTAGCATGTCTGTTAGGGCCGTAATTAGCACTGATGATTTCGCCCAAATCACTTTTAATGCTCAATTAGATCAATAAATAAATAATCACCCCGTTATTTAAAAAAATGTTTTAACTGAAATTATCCGGTTAAAAACTTGCTTCTGAGTCCTGTTGGAAAATCTTGTGCTCAACATATTTCAGACTACTTTTTCATCCGGTCCACATTCAAATTTACCGAAATATCAAATATCAATATAATCTTATTTTATTAAAAGCCTTCGCGGCTTACCGTACGAGGCGACGTACATACGTTAATCAAATTGCGGCACTTGTGATGCTGTCTGTACTCTAATAGAGCCTGATTTTCTCTCCTTGCCGGCACTAATATAGGACGCCTATTAAAATGACGGGATGCTTTCAGCTCGCAAATGGATATTTCACATATGATATACAGAAAATTCACTCTTGAATATTTCCCTTTCTTTGAAGATTATCTTATAATTATGTTTTGTTGATGAATTTTGTGAATAAGGATGCGATGATCTCTTATTTTAGACTGTGATATTGATTCCTGGTAACATTTCGTTTTTTTTTTTGATTTTGATAAAATTAACTACCTATTCTCAATTTTCAGTAAATTACAATTTTTCAAGTTTGTGATAAGTTTACAGACGTTTACAGACTTTGACAGAAATGACGATATCGGTGGTAATAGGATGCATTGGGAAAGCTTATTTATATTTTGTCATTTTTACATATAATCATTCATTGTCATCCGTATATTTGAATTAAAATTTGTAATTTGTATTGTTGTCTATTAAATATTAGCTTTCACCTTGCTGATTTATCCGTAACTTATTTGG
The DNA here is from genome assembly GCA_018251515.1 of Cecropterus confusis. Lineage (NCBI taxonomy): Eukaryota > Metazoa > Arthropoda > Insecta > Lepidoptera > Hesperiidae > Cecropterus > Cecropterus confusis. The sequence goes on from DWTU01001069.1 coordinate 7,522, forward strand.
CCCATTTTTACATTTTTGATATGTAACTTGCCTTGTAAGACTTAAAACTTGAAACAGAATTTTAAACGGAATGTAAAACAGGCTACCAGATAAATAAATTGAATTAATTTATATAATTACTAATGTTAAAAATAAAACAAGTCAACAGGCAAATAAAAAAATATATTTAAAAAATACATACTTCAAAATCACCCTAAAGTAAAAAAAAGTTGGTGAGTAAATACATCGTGCTGATGTGCGCTTATATTGGACACAATTTACGCCGTGAGCTAGCGAAATAAGTACTGCGTGGCAAAAATGAGACTTTAGGATTTATCTCAGGATAATTGATACAGTATGAACAAAAGGGACAAAACCCAAATTTTGAACAAATTGAGTTAATTACTTGGGACAACTGCTAATAAAGTAGAAACGTAGAGACGTCGATAGCGATAATGATTAGTTTAGATTTCTGTTCTGGGTGTGGGTTTGTGTGTTCGTTTTTGTGTCCATGGCACCCACGACACAGGAGAAAATCCTAGTGTAGCGCTATGAGTGTAGAAAGCGTTTATGTTTATGTCTACATTCCTGAAAACACAGTTTTATTTCCCACAAAATGCAATTTCACATTAGAGGCCATCCATAAATTATTTCACAGGAATTTCCCGAGTTTTTAACCCATCCTCGTCCTAATTACATGAGATTTTAATACTTGCATTTATTTCAAATGTGACGTCACGAAATTTAGGACCCATCCCCACCCCTTTTCACACCATGTCACACTTCATTAACCGCCTCCCCTCCCCTTATTGTGTTGCATAATTTATGGATGACCTAAGGTCCCTTATTAACACCGTGCAATATGTGAAGTCCTTTTCTGCAATTGTAATTAATAACTAAAAGTAACGCAATTATTGTAGTTTTTCAAGTTTTTAAACAATATCGATTACTTCGGTGTAGGGTTTCTGCTCGAGAATTCTCGAGAAATTTGTTTTTAGGCGAAACGGAAATAAATTCCTAAGAAACTTGAGAAATTAATTTAGTGCGAAAGAAACTAAAAAATATACGAATAATTTAATAAATAACACGAGACTGTTGCAGCTTTTGCATATTAAAAGCCTTTATATAAAGCTTTGAAACGAAATTTGATTATTTTGGTGTTTATTTTAAGGGTTAACTGATTAAGTTATTTTAGCATCTCAAGAATTAATCTCAAGAAACACAATGTTGTGTAAAAATTTACCATTTGATTTAATTGATCTTATCTATCTGATTGTAATGAAGAAAAACGGAAATAAAATCTTGTTGTATTAAACATTTCTCGACATATTCGGGGAACCTGGGTCGAGAATTCTCGAGCCTCGAGAAATAAAAAAGGTCGAGAAGCCAGAAACCCTACTTCTGTGTCACCTTAGTCCTAAGTTTCAATGGCTATGTCTTCTGGTCTGGAGCAGGAGGCCTGATGAGCCCGGAGGACATCAGCTGACGTTGACTTCAAGCAATTGTTCATGTGGATGTCTGATGATGCGTTGGAGTGGTGCTCCCTGCGCTGGTGGGGGCAGTACCGCCGACCCACGTTGCCGCAGAGGGTCCTATGGATAGAACTGTGGATAAGGGTTTATTGTTATAACCTGATCTATTAATTGTTCTTTATATTGGTTAGGTTAGGTTGGGTTAGGTTCGTGATTTTAAATTCGGTACATGTTTTTACAATGTTTATATGTCTTCGTTTTATTCCGTCTCTTTCTAACGTATTTCAATGATATTTAATAAGCGGTAATAACCCAGTGATACGAAATTCAGCCTGCTATCCCCGGGGTTCGCATTTCAAATTTCTGGCACACGAATCTAGACTGTACTACTAAGCACGGAAGTAGGTAATCACTGATCTTCGGCTTTATTGTGTTTTAAAACGATGGAAGACTAAAATCTTCCCAACAAATCTATTTAATTTCATTTGCGATCTTTCTCACGGGACTTCAAAAGTAAAAGCAAGATTATTTCCGTTCTATCAAAATGTTTGAAGAATGTAGTTAGATCAAGGCCTATGTAGGTATCAGAGGGTATAAGTTAGGATCAGTAATTTAGATCAGAAATTTGAATATCGTAATGTAACAGATGGACGGAGATTTATATACATGCAAAGGTCAGATATAAATCATGGTTTAATGTAAGAAATATTTTGAAATGTTACGAAAATACATAAGCCCAAGTAGGCTTACGGAGGCTTCCATATTCAAAAGCTTAGAAAGTATTCCAAGAAATGGGTATTTGTAACTTTTACTAAGAAAAATATTAAGTACCCGTGTAGAAGTTACTATAAGCAAATAACTTACAAACTCGAACTTCTTTTTTCCTACATTTTGGAATATTTTATTATGAAAACACATTGTTTAACGAAAACCTACGGAAGTATAATTCCAGATCAATTTGTTACCTGAATTTACACAGACATACATACACATTTTTAATCTTATTACATACAGACATACACATTTTTAATCTTACCATTATTTTATAAAGTTGAAAGTAAGCATGCAGTTCGTCTGATGTTAAGTGACCTCTACCGCCCATGTGCATCTGCAATCAAATTCTTACTTACTATTGCTACCCCACAGAACTAAATTGGGATGACTCGGAAAAGTTTGTCTACTCTACACCTTGTAAACCAGAATACATTTGTTTGTTTAAACCAGAATACAGAATACACACCAGAACACAATTTTTTGATGGTGGTAGAACTCTTTGTGGTTCGACTCCGGAAGCACCACCACCACACTATTTCTACCTGATAACAGCAGTGTTACGTGCTGTTGTGTGCTGGTCTGAAGGGTGTGGTAAGGGTGACATACTTTTCCGAAGCATTCCATCTCAGTCCTCAGGGGCAGCAACGCATCTTTGACTGACCTTAGGTGAGACTTTGATCTTACCTTGGGTTGATTACAGATGTCCATGGGCGGCAGTAGCCACTTACCATCAGGTGGGCTACATGCTCTTTTGCTACTTCCATACTATAAAAAAATCTAAATTTTTAATTTTTTATTAAGAATGCTTACTTTAGTTAATTGTATTTTCGTAAAAAATGTTTTTGTTAGAAACGTTCAATATAGGGAACCACTAGTGCATTTAAGCCGAAGCTACGTAGGGGACAGCCCAATTCTCACTACATTGGGTTAATACCGGTTTACGTAGCGAGCGCACTAAAACGTACCTACCGCTCGTGTTTTAATTTAGTGGTGACAATAAATTGCCTTTTTGTGTATCCCCTTTTTGTGTCGAGTGCTACGTAAATTTGACATAAATTTCATACAGTTTATTTTAACGCTTTCGGTGATATTTTATTGTTGATTATTTTGCTAGTTCTAAATGGCGGTTTGTAGTTCTAAATGTTTGCGTAATTACTCAGCAGAATGTTTTATTTATTTCATCTTAATCCGTCTTACAAAAATGGACTTAATGTTATAAGCATTTTTTGTAAGCCAACCTACACCAGTTTTAATATGTATAAATTATTATTAACGCACTTTTATGTTTTTTTTTATATATACGAACGCTTAGATGATAATATTCATCACGTTGTTCTTTTGCGCCATTTTCTTTAGTACATGATGATTCATTCATATTACGTACATAAATTAAAAAAACCGTCTATCCGTCAATAAATAACTAAGTACGTAAATTCAAAAAATATGACGTGTGTGCCCGTCAATAAATAACTAAATGCAATTATTAGAATTTGTGAGAAATAATTAAATAATACAAATAATCGGCTACATTCATATTGTTTTAATTGATTTTTACATGAATATTTTTACAAATATTCATGTAAAAATCAATTACAACAATTACAACTGTAAAACGTCTTTTTTGGATATTTTGATATAAAATTCTTCGGCAACATACTAAATTAAGCAGGCAGGCAAGACGCGAAAATGCCAAGAGGAGTTCAACTAAGATGGATGACGTCATTTTCCCCTTCATTACCCCATTCATTGCGCGCATGAGCCTCGATACTCTTCGAAGTCAACACGGAATACATAATTCTCTTGGAATTCAGCTCTATTTTTTTATTAATTCAACGTAGCTCAATCAATGTTACATATATTATTTTGTCTGAGAAAGTGTATGGAATCCACATAAGGCATATTAAAATTAGGAAACAAAAAATCCTGTTAAGATGTATGTTTAAACAACTTTATGAAAGATTTATAGTTATTTTGCATTATTTTCATTATTATGTCATGCGATTATATTATAACCATATCGAACAATGATTTTAATTCATTAAGAATATAAACTAAGAAAAGTTGGTGTCAAACATAAAAAAATTAAGTGCATGCTTTTAAAAGGGAAAAAAATCTAACTAAAAGACTTAATACTTAATAGTCCCGAATTAAATATATTTTACTAGTTCATTACGTGAAAAAAAGCGTAATTAATCAACTTAAATAAACAGGCATGGCTAGAAGCTAACAGGAATTCAACTAAGATGGATGACGTCATCGCTCTCTTCATTACCCCATCCATTGCGCGTAGCAGCCTCGATACTGCTAGAAGTCGAGGCGGAATACTATAGGTATGACTTTACTGGAATTTAGCTTATAAATAGCCACATAATAAAAAAACATACTTTGTTGTTAATATCAACACTGATAGTCATTATCAATATTATAATTACATATATTTCAAATATAAAAAGCGAAAGGATTATAAAGCTAGTATAAAAGAGGTTAATTCTATGGAGTAAACATTCGTTAGGAAAGAATTTTTGTTATTTCACCTATAAGATAGTTAAATAAAGGCTTAAAGTTTGTATAATAATCCGCGCTTACACAGTCGCGAGTGACATCTAGTAAATAAATGAATATAATAAGTTTTCTTTTACAAGACGCCTTTTTTTAATCTATCTCATTGGAAGAGCTAACTAAAACATATGTATTTGTTTAACATTATACCATAATGTTGAGTCGCACAATGAAGTATGTATCACATAGATCGTACCTGTTTCAAAACAGTTAGTTAATTAATGTAGTTAACTGGGTTCAGAAGTTTTTCCATATGATATTGAAGTAGCAAACAAGCATGCAGTTCACCTGGTGGTCACTACCGCCCTTGGACATCTGTATTCCACCTCAGACTATTTTCATTTTTTTTTATAGTATGGAAATAGCAAACGAACATGCAGCCCACCTGATGATAAGTGGCTACTGCTGCCCATGGACATCTGTAATCAACCCTAGGTAAGATCAAAGTTTCACCGAAGATTAGCCACAGACTACAGATGCGTCGCTACCCCTGAAGACTAAGATGAACCTTACCGCACCCTTCAGACCAGAACACAACAGCGCATTACCCTGCTGTTGCCTGATGAGGCAGAAATAGATGTAGCGGTGGTGCTTCCGAAATCGAACCCCATAGAGTTCTACCTTCAATCTTATCTGAGACTAGCCACAGATACGTTACTACCTGAGGAATAAGTTTCATTGGCTCACATAAGTGTGTCTCCCTTATTATACTCACCAGATAAAAACAACGCGCATAACACTGCGTTATTAAGCTGAAATAGGTGTGCCTATGATGACTTCAAAGTCAAACCACGAAAGGCTCCCTTCAAATTATTAGTACATGGACAGTAATGTAGTGGTGAAATGCCCTTTATATAAATTAACGCTCAGTATATACATTGGCAATTTAGTGTGTAAGGTATCAAGGGAGCCTTTAAGTGGTCCTTTACTCAGCGACCGTTATAATAGAGGACATAGAGTGGGGCTGTCCGGTTTGTGAGAATCTCTATATTAATCCAATAGGACGTACTCTTAAACATATATTATGTATACGTTATCAGAAAAAACTTAAGTGATCTCCGTTTTGTTAAATGAAAATAAAAAAATAATATACACACATACTTTACAGAATATAATACAAGAAGAAATATTGATATTTAATTAAGTTTAAGCATTTGTATACTATAGTTACCTATTGAATGTCTATTACTTAGCACTGCTTTGCAAGGTATTCATACAAAAAAAAACAACCAACAATTGGTATCAATAAAAAACTCACACTCAAAATTTTTGATCTTATATTGTAACACACAAAAATGTTCTTGTATGCACCAGAATGATACAAATTGAAGTATACAATTAACCAGATTCGAAATCTCAAAGAAAATTACGAATATACTTTTTTAATTTTATAAATAATCATAATAATATTTAGGGTAATAAAATATTTTACAGTTACATACCCTTTGCAATTAATAGCTGTACATATTTATTTTGATATAACGTACAATGACGCGATCGGCTTGGGAGTTTTGAGAGTAGCAATGCACCTGTAATTAATTTCAGATCCCTGTTCTTTTGTCGCTACAGATGTCCATGGGCAGTAGATATCATTTACCATCAAGTCGATTGCACGCTCGTTTGCTACTTCATTCTTACAAAAACGAACAGATCTTCAATTTGGAACGCAGTGCCTTATCGCGCGGTACGCTGGCTAAGGGGGCTAGGCGAGCGTCACGAAAAATCCTCACGACACTTTGGCTATAGTGCGTAGCGCCCAAATCATATAAATTCAGATCTAACCTTTATTTACCTCAATACAATTTATAAAAGTTTATTTTGGAAGTTGAATTCGCGTATTTATTAAAGTTTCAGTTTATGCTTTCGTGTAAATTTATATTTACGAAGCAAAATTAGTCATATTATAAGAATACAAATAAAAGTGTATCGTCACTAAAAAGCGTGAAAACAATTTTTTGACAAT
>DWTU01001070.1:0-14265 GCA_018251515.1 Cecropterus confusis
GTTATTTTGCTGCGTATCGAGATTTACAATTAGTATAACTTCGTCAAAATCTATCCATTCCATAAAAATAAAAATAAAAATAAAAATAAAAATAGAGAAGTGACAGTGAATATAATAGGGTCGTAGAATAAAGAAAAATATATATTGTCGGCCGATACGTGTCGAAAAGCAACCAAATACAGAAATCGTATTATACGGAAAGGGCTTCTCACGAATAATCTAATGGAGATAATAAAACGCCATATGACCGAGTGAAGCAGTGCCGGGAACGTAAAAGAATGAGTGCGGCCGTGCGGATCAACGAGGTTTGCTAGTACATCTGCAGCTAACGTGGTTGAAATTATGCAAGTGGATGATGAAATCGCTTCAACATAAATAAATAAACGTATACATAAATAAAAATATTGTATTTAAAAAATATAACCCATAAACCTATTCACGTACAACACACGGTCGTATCCACGACACAGTCACACCCCAAGTTTTCTTTGATTTCTGTTCAAATTAACCTTTTTTGTCGTCAATAGAGACATTGGCTTGTTCCTGACTATAATTTCTAAATGGGTGGGTGGTGAATTCAACTTTGGCCCCGAGCGGCGTAAACCCACGCTACGCCACTGAACTGTGCGTTTGTGTTATAATTAGATAAAAGTCCCATCGTACATATTATATAGGTAAATATAATTTTGTCGCGTCTGAGACTTTAAATGTCTGTACATTACCTAAGAGGGCCTTAGTGTGTCTTCACGACATCCGTGTGTATCCGATAATAGTGCGGAGGATGATTGTAGCATGCTTTATAAGTTTGATAGTTCGGTAATAGCGGGTTCATTAATAACTCACTGATAGTTGAAAATGGAGTTGCTTGTCGGCAACTATTGATAATGATGATAAAATTACTCACATTTCGTCCAAGTACACAGTCGTGTATCTTTAAAGATTTCTAATGAGTTGACGAATAACTTGCGGCATTTATATTTAACATGAGATATTTTTAAAACGCAGTTAAAAATTTAAATCGATTAAGCCATTTCTGATTATTCGATGATTCTATGCTTACTCGATCCTTTTTTTTCGGTTAAATATAAAAAACCGGCCCAGTGCGGTCTCGCACACGAAGGGTTCAGTAACATTATTTATAGAAAATGTCAAATAAAAATAACGATTGTTGTATGGGAGCCCCCTTACATATTTATTTCATTTTAACAGACTTCAAAAAAGGTCGAAGTTCTCAATCGGACTGTATTTTTTTGTGTTTGATACTTGGGCATTTTCGACTGGGTGAACCGATTTGGACAATATTTTTTTTCATTTGAAAGTTGGTGCTTCCTATTTGAAAACATAGAAACCGACTTCTGTGTAACCAAAAAGCAAAATAATAACTTAAAGTATATAGTACATAGTCCCGAAGTCGGCGCTAATATACATACGCGTCGGACAGATTCGTCGTTGTAATATGATAGGAACAAAATATGTTGGCACCAACTTCAGGACTAAGTTGTAAAAACAAACATATGTTTAAATTATTTTCCTTTTTTGGTGACATAGAAGTTGGTTTCCATTTTATGTCAAAAAAATTAAAAAGTTAATTAAATAACTTAATATTCTGTAAATATTTCAAGCGTCTACTTGTTGCCATTATTAATATCGAGTAAAAAATACGTTTTTTGTACGTCTAGTTATCACGATTCATGATTACTAAGACTTAGTCATAGGCTTCCGTTGGGTACGGAACCCTAAAATCTTTTTGTTGTGGCGAGATTTATTAATTTTGGAACATTGATTTATATAGTTACTTAGTTTGAATTAGCATTTATAGTGTCGAAAATCGTGGCAGACAAAGTAAATTCATTCCATCGTCTTCGGAACTTTTGAGTATTTTTCATTGATTACCAATTACTTTTCCAATCATTTTGTATTTCTATTAGTTCAATTGATTTGATAACTGAAATTTAATTTCAAAAGAAGGAAAAATAACAATACCTATTTTACACTACGAATTTAACAAAAAATATATTAAAACTGTGTAGTCATACAGTACAGTGCTTATTGTTATCAAAACACGTCAGATGTGAAGTCGTCTATTTTATTTTATTTTACGACTATTACAATATTATAGCATTATTATATTAAATGGTCGTGACATTTGAATATGCCTCAAAAATTAATGTAAAAAAATATCTTATAAGGTTTAAGATTTATTAAAGAGGTACACAAAATATTTATCAACACAATGTGTTTACAAAGTATGAGATTGACAGCCAAGGATTTTATTGTATTGTCATTTTATATGTCTAACGGTAGTTAATTCTAAATAATAATGGTTTAATTTACTACTTGTTGTCAACATTGTTCATTTTAACGACAACAACAAATGAGTCAGCACAATACATCGTTATATTTATTATGGTAACGGTAAATGTTTGTTGTTGAACACCACAAAACACCCACTACGGCCGGTATCTTTGTCTTCTTATGGGTAACGAACGAACTCAGATATATATCCTTAGTACGAGTTTAGGTTTTTGTTTTCGGCCATACCCTGCAATGTAGCTTGCAAAATATCGCTTTGAAGAAACGTAATACACTCATCTGGTGCTGATAAACTGTAGTAAGAACAATGTTGAGTAAGACACTATACCGTAAGGTATTCAGTTTCGACGTAAATTCTGTGCCCTTGATGAAAACTGGTTAATGTCTGATTTTACACAAATACATTTTGATTTCATTCTAACAATTTTGGTATCACAAGTCAATTTGGTAAAAATCTGAGTTATACCCGTTTTCACAAGGGGCACAGAATTTACACAATGCGGAACGAAGAGTCGACCTTTATTGCATTGTCATTGGTATCGTTCGATGGTTCGTCATCGAGCACTTTAATCGTGTACGATACACGTTCGGAGTTGGCAACCCTCTTCAACAGCGGTAAGAAGAGTCGTGCCGGAGCATCCTAGCTGGTCGCGTGCTCGCCACGCGGTCGGCGTCGCCGCTTCTCTAGTGCCCTCTCGTTTCCTCTCTCTTTGCTTATTTATTTGACTAACTTAGTGTTCCCACGAACGCCGCGAGTGCGTGACGTGTCGCGTGCACACCGAACACTCGATAATATTACGATACGATGAACTGTGATTAATTTATTGACGATGCACCCGTGTGATATGTCACGTTGGACGGTTTGTGGAGTTGAATTTTGAATTGTTTTAATTGTTAATCTTGAATGTTACTTTGGATCTCGGAGGTGTTGGATGTTGCGTTGTGTTTACGTTGGGCTCAGTGGAGCACGTGCGCGGCCGGCCGGTCCCCGCTGGCGCATTGCCGTAGTAAACAAAATCGCTACACTAGGCCTTTACCATTGCATGCCAAAGTTATTTGCGTTGTCAGAAAGAGACGAATGTAAATTATGTCGTAATTAACATGAACGTAGGCAATATAATTTATTTCACGTCGTGACCGCGGTGTAGGTGTATTTTCAATGTTGTTATACTTGCTTTTAGAATTGACGTTTATAACAGGCAAAGAAGTACCCCTGATAAGTCTTTATCGAGCTGTTTGTATCGGCGGAATGGATATTAAATTTCAATTGAAAAAATTCTTGTCGCGTTTAGTATATTTATATACTAAATGCGACAAGTGTTATATTATTTGTTATATTAAAGAAAAAAAATATAGTTATCAAACTAATTGTGTAAATAACGAATATACGAATGTAAATTTCACTACACGTAAACGTAATTTTATCATAATCCTATGATATCCGATTTTAATCCCTTAAGAAAACATGATTAAGACTTATGCATTGATATAATCTTGAACAAACCACAAGATTCAATGGCAATAGCTTAAGTGGAACTATAACATGTGTTGTAGATTTTGTGTTTTCTCTACATAAAATAAATATATACCAAAACATAAAAATATGTATGTCAAAAGTGTACATAATATGATCATTATATTTGGAACAGTTTAGATGAGATGATCATTGTACAATGATGTAGAGATAAAATCATGATAAATGTTAAAAAATATATTTCCCATGGATTTAGATATAGTTTTTTTAATGGAGAAGTCCAACAGTGGTATATAAAAAGATTTTGATTTTTTACACTTGCTAAGAGAGAGGCGAAGTAAATAGATTCGGAAATATATCGTCAAAAAATATACAAAAAATGATATTTTGTTTAAATCTCTGAGTGGTTAAGAACCACCGACCTATTCCCCCTCTCACATACGTTCATGGTTATACATACTGCGTTCTATTCATACGACATGTGGTAAGGACGACTACATTTGCATACAATTTTGTACCTAACGATATGAAAATAATGAAAAATTATACCTTAGGCACTGAAATATCTTGAGAATATTTGACTACAATTTCAATGCCTTTCAAAATGTATGTGTTAAGGATTTCGATAAGCTTGTCACATGTTTGGCAGATTTTTATCTGGTAAATATGATTTTAGTGTGTTTTTTAGGAAACTATATATATATATATATATGTGTATATATATAGGTATATATTGTTTAAGAGACATAATGTATTGTAGGTTTGACGTAAATAAAAATGATTTTTAATATTTTTATCTATACAAGTAGCTTCCTTTATTTCTCACTGTCTTCCAAGTATCTGAAAAGAAGGAAGTCATATAGAAGAAAAAGAAAATATGAAAAATAAAGAAGACTATTGTTTCTTCACGAGTATGATACCTAGAAAAGCAGGTAGACGACTCACATCGCTACCTGTATTTACGATAACCATTGTTTTAATAGAAATTTTGCACAATCGTACAAGTTTCCTTTTAAGTCGTCAATAAATTTTCACATCATTTTCATGACTGATCATTTTTATCTTTGGCATATCCGTAGATATCCGAAAATAAGTTGAATACAGCTGACATTCACTGTTATCACAAGGTTCATGTTGGGTTTACAATAATTTATTGACAAGACATGTCTTTTATGTGAAAAATGAATAAAAAGATACTTTACCTCGTACACCAGTTGACTGTTAAATATTTTACGTGTAGGTATTCCGATTTGCATAATTCCTTTATGTTGAAGTTCCAATGTGCGTATTGCGCAGAAATTAAATGTAGGTCTAAAAATCTGTCGAAGTTACGATATTTGATCCCCAAGAACGAGTTTTGCTTCCTTAAAACAATGTAATTGTTACATTTTCGCCCATACATTGCAATGTACATTGCGCGTTTACGTTTCCGTTTTCGGCCATGCCTTGCAATTATGGGCGAAAACGTAAACAATGAGTGTATTGAGAAGGCGAAAAGTACTCATACTAAATTACTGAGTGAAAACGTAGCTTATATGGAAAGAACCATTTACTTTTAATACGCTCAATTATGTGCATGTAATTTCGATTTTAAGGTACTTGTTTCATCAAGGGTACGGATAATGAATACATTAAGAGTAAAGTTGGGGCGCCCTTGTCGAGTTCACCTTTGTATTACATCAAGTGTTGGGTGTGTTGGCGCGGAGTACGGAACTAAAATATATTAAACTAGCTGACCCGGCGAACTTCGTAGCGCCAAATTAAATAAAGTGTAAAAGTTCGATAACTAAAAATGTACAAAAAAGAAACATTATTTTGATCTATCTCGTAGGGTTTAGCCAGCGTTTGCAATGAAAGCGGAAGAAAATGTGTTTATTTACGACATCACATAGAACCTCTAAAATTATCAGTGTGTATCAGTGTGTCTACTATATAATAGACTGGCAGTCAAAAGATGGCGCTGCCTTTAATTTCTATGCCTGATATTCAAATGGCATGGAGACATTGACAAAACAACGCTTGCGACTGTCCAGTAGTTTTTGTGTGAAAGCTGGACAACAGACAAATAGACAAATATTTCAAATAAATTATAGCCTATATGTTGCCCAGGACTAATAGCTTTATAACAAACAACGTTTTATCAAAATCCGTCCAGTAATTGTTGAGTTAAAGCCGCACAACAGCCAGACAGATAGGAAATTCAAAATGTTTGTTTTGGCTTGTGTTACTTGTATGAAGTCCCTTAGGGCTATTCGTAGCACCAGCAAAGCAGGAAGAAAACTAAAATTTGAAAATGAAAATTTTCAACAGCGTATTTAAGGAACAGTTCCATAATTTAATCGAATAATGATGGTTATTCTTTGGTAACTTTAGATAGAAAAAAACAACATTATTTCCTAAATGGATTTTCAAAAATGATGTTAACAATAAAGAATATCCATTTGTTTCCATGACTTTTCGTTTTTATTAATAAGTGAAAAGTTCACTTGTATAAAAAACGTCCCTTTCAATTAAATTGTGGAACTTGTTATTAGCTAGTACTAACACGCCTTTGAAACATTATCGTTTTGAAATATGAGTTTTCCTCCGGCTTTTTTCATGAATACTGCTTTAATTTGATATTTCACAATAGTAGTAGTCGAGAAGTTTGTAAATTGATATAAGTTGTGTATTTACAAAAATTCATTGCAATATTTTATTTCGCGAACATGATATTGAAGTGTTTTAAAGTTCAGTTTGGTCAGTTGTCGCTTAATATTCTCATGATGTTTTTATTATTATTAGGAATAAAAGTATTTCCGTGTAATTTATTACATTGAGAAATATATTTATAGATAAGGTGCCAAGGTTCTATCGTTGGTAAAACACGTAAAAAACGATTGTATAAATAATGTAAAGTTTATTTACAACTTAATTATATTGTTTCCCCTTCTTTGTTTTGCACTCCGGTATAATATTAACCCTTATTCCTAACATTCTTCATAATGTGCAAAATTCATACCTACTGGACGGATGTAGGAAATCTCGCAGTCACATCTCGTACCGCATCCGAGTATTATACACGTGAACGTTATACCTATTTGTAAATTGTTCGCCTTCGGAAGAGTCAGAGGGATCAACGTCATCTGTCAGGACATATTAAACATGCTACATTGTTACGCCATTAATACTGATGTGAAGTAACAAAAAACATAAAATAAACATTTATTTACATTTCATTCATGTGTTCATCACACCACAAGTATAATTGCGCGGGCGGAGTAAAGAATAAAACACATTTTTCCAAATTAGCAGTATGGACGATACTGATCGCGTTGCAATCACAACTATAAGCGACTCTATATTCTATCACAAAGACAAGTTTTCAACCGACTTCAAAAAGGAGGAGGTTCTATGTTCGATGTTTTTTTTATGTTTATTAACCGATTTTTCTCCCATTTGTGGACCGGTGCTCAATATTCTTTTTTTATTTGAATGAGTATACTCTAGAGGTGATCCTACTGGCATTAAGTAAGGATCTGATGTTTGAATATGTTGAGCAACGACTTCGGGTCTATGTTCTATGTACTGTGTCTATACGAAACCATTGAAATTACTTTTAATTCTTTTGTGACATAACAGTCGGTGTCTATTACTTGTTGTAAAAATGTTTTGTAGTTACCATAACGCTAAAGAAGGTGCATCTGTGTTATTGACACGTACCTAGCCATAATGTACCGATATTTTATCGCTGTGTGGTGTGATTGTCGTAGGTGTGAATAGGCACTTAAGCTTGTATTATTGATAAATTTTATGATATTTTTTCTACTTGAAAAGATAACAATCACATTTAATTAATTTAAAACAAATATAATTAATTACTCGTAGACAAGAGGTAGAGGTACCTGTCAATATGATAATTAATGACTTATTGGGTAAACAGGCTTCATGACGCAATCAATTAAAAGATTTCAGCTGTTTAATCGCATTAACCCAGTGATGGCATCGTAGTGTTTATACTTTTAACTATTAACAATGTATATCGCTTGCTACTTGGGTTAAATAATAACACAACACAAAAACGCTAACTCCGAGAGAGCTAGGTGAAAATTAAAGAATGGGTCTTGTTTTTTTTTTTAAATAAATGAGCTAAGTATAATCATATCAAATAAAATAGAATCGTTAGGAATTATTTAAAATGAATTTTGGATATCTCATAGTCAGATATCTTAATAAAAATGGAATGTCAACTTAAAATTACAATTTAAGCAAAGGAGAATCAAATCTTTACAACTATATTTACTATTAAAGTTTCGTAGAAGGACAACGACCGATACTTTCAAAAACACGGCAACGTTATGTAATATTTTAAGATTTCATTCATAGGCGAGGCGCGGCAGATGTTAGTGAACCCAACCCAGCTTTTGGGGTGCCCTAATCTGCGCATGCGTCCTATGCTAAATGTTTTTCTTCGCATTATTCTCAAGGCCGACCGCCACTTCCCCTTTCGTCAAACGAATGCATTCCCCATATAGGACACGCCGACCTCGAATCCATTTGACTAAACCAGTTTTGATTGTATACGTCTCTTAAAATAACTTATATGTGCCATATTCATCGCGCTACTGGCTGACTCACGGAGCCGATTATTATATTACGTAATTAGAACCGCGGTTTGGTTTACTCAGATTCACTTCGTTTTACAGAGAATGTATGTAATAAAAGTATAGATGAAACCCATATTACGTAGTTTTTATATTTTAGTGATTCAGTTTTCAATGTCTTTTACATGACCTTGATTGCGATATTATGCCCCGGTGATTTTTCAAAATCAACAGTAAAGATACTCGAAACTAAATGAGATATAGAGTGAATGAGAATATTTTTAGAATTGATTATCTTATAACATGAAGTTTTGAACGCCATTGTATATATCTGATTTTTTTTTTCATTACGACATAATTTTTTCGTCTCTTGTAACACTGAAATTGCTGAAAGTGCTATGTTCTAAAGGCCAATTGAGCGTCTGTTACTACAACGAAACAACATGAACAATAGTTTTGAAAAACAATGAAGTCCTAGTTAAAAAATATTTATAAAGACTTCACCAGTGTACAACTACGACATGCATTCGCTTGCTCACTTTCTCCATAGACATCATTCAAGAGAGTCCACTCCTCCGCGAGAGAAGGAGAGCAATACGGATAGTGCTCAGTCTACTAGTTCCAACGATTCTCGAGGTTCCTTGCCTACTGATAGTCAACCTGCGAGTCGCCGCAACAGTTGTTCACGACGAAGCCGTAGGACGTCCGAATCCGACTCACGAAACTCACTTCCATCTGATAGTCAACCGATACCCATAACTAGTCGCCGAGGTAGCATGTCTTATAGAACCCGCGGTTCCTCAGAATCGGATACTCGCAGTTACGCACCAAGTGAGAGCCTGCCCATTCCTTCCGCTAGTCGCCGAAGTAGCTGCTCCCATAGAATACGAGGGACCTCCGACAGCAGCCCTCGTGAATTGTATCCAAGCTTTCAAACTTACTTTCGAGATGTGATGGAAACGGGGAATTCTCCTGTGTATCATACCATACACCCCGATCATAGATCCCGAAAGACCGATTGGGAACGCTATCAGACCGGAGTCAATGCGTACCAAGTTGCGCGACACGATCATCGTAATTTTGTATCACCACTTTATGGAGATGATTTAGATGACATCCAAGAGAACGAATATAGTAAATGCGATCGGTACGGAGAAATCACTAACACGAAACTCACCCATACACCGTATAAAAATCGATTTGACAATAAAAGCTTTATTCAGAAACTAACAGAAACCGTTACAAACGCTGCGCATTCCAATCCTTCTAACGAAAGACGTGGTTCGGGATCGAGTGGCAGTGGTCCTCGCCACAAGCATCACACCATTCAGGAGTTGATTCGTACATTCAGCAAGAAAGTGGGCCATTGGAGGCACGACACTGGCGAAGGGCGCAGAGGCTCTTGCGCCGTACCCAGCACCAGCACCGAACGCCCAGCCGACTCGGACGAATTTCGCTCCCGCTCCAAATCTCTCGATTGCGATCACGCACACAAAGTAAAATCAATTCTGGATGATTGCGGTGCTACATACCAGATATATGAGTCCATACTCAAAGAAGGTAATTGTTTTGTCAATTATTGGTAGATTATTGGTATTTTTTTGATAAAATTACATTTTATATTTATTTACAAAGACAGGTATTATAGTCAATAGGTAACTTGAGAACATTTACTTCCCACAATTGTCTAGGTACAATATTTATAATTCTCTCGTATATGCTTCTTGAGTGTGCGAGGACACCAGTAAAATAAATAACATCCTTTACCTCATTTCCTACATTGTGTCCTGAGGTCAAATTCGTTTATACCTTGCCTTATCGAGTGACTATTTGCAGCCGATATAAAAGACTTGGCTTTAGTCAAGAAATATAACGATGAACAAAAGTTGATTAATGATTGTGTAGGATACACATATGAATGAATTACTATGAAATTGAAATTAATAGCGAAGATAGAGCTAAGTTTTTGCCGCTTCTTCTTGTGAATAAAACAAATATTAAATGAACATAAATAATTTGGAATGGTTGACGGCACGTCGCATTTGATATAATCAAGGCTAATATGTGAATGAATCCAAACTAAAGGCGTTATACTTCAAAGTAGCCTTAACCTTTGTGAACGTTCAATGAATTATACACGTATATATTTTTATCGTATACTGCATGGATACGGCCCACATTCTATTAGCTATCAGTCACTGTGCCGTATGGTCGCGTATATTAAGTTGTTTTGTATATGTGTTTGTTTTTAAACAAATGACAGAAAAAAAAACGGTGGTATCCGTTTGTGGAAACGTAGCGTAGTTTTCTGACGAATGACTATTGGCCAGCGTGTTTTTTTTTATTCGAAACCGTATCTATTGAAATGTATCTGTATATTTATGAAGAAAAACTAAGCAAGTCATGTTAAAAAGAATGAAATAGAACTTGATTTAAAATTTAATAAACCCTCGAGTGCTCAAAAATGTCCAAATCATAAAATAGTAATTACGTATTGGCCCACTTAATTTCACAACACTAGTAATGTTTTGATATAAATTCGACACGTCGGGGGACCGCTAAGTTAATAAATAAACAACTAACTGTAAATAATGAAATTTAATAACAACTACCTAGGCATGTACATGGATGTCAAAACAACAACGTCAATATAATAATATAATTAATCTTGTAAATATCAGCGAGTTACCTTGTTGTTACTTTCATTTAATTGGCCTTTCACTTAAATGGTACAATTTAATGGTCTATAAGATAATAATGCACATAATTACTAGTTTCTCACTTGGGTCACGGTTATCCAGCGAATTGAACTGTTGTTATCACTTTTGGTGATTCATTATTATTGTCAATAATAGTAATATCTCTTTACACGTTGTGTGGCTGCTGGTAGCCGTTCTGATTCTAAACACGCTAATTTGTGAATATTTTAGCGAGGCCGCTAGTTAATAAAATATAAAATCATAATAATAAAATAGAGTTCGTTTGTTTGCCTAACGATATTTGTATTAATAAAGTAGGCGAAATATTAAAGCCTCGTCATCCTTGGATTAACGATATCACACTTTCGTCCTCATACAACGGACCTAATGCGAAATTTGCATAATGTGGAGATGGCAAAACTGTGTTCGCATTTTGGGAGAACCATTATTATAGCATCGGATATGTAAGAAGTGTTATTATGTATATATCTATGTTTGTCGTCTGTAGTACGATATCGTCACTTTTTAATTCGTTCAACAAAAGACTACTAAAAGAAAGATCTCCTATCAGGCGTGTTTTCAAGTATATAACTTGATTTGCCGAAATTTTAGGTTCGGTCCCCGTCCTTTTTAGTGTAATATGTCCCCAACAGAATGTCTACTATCTGAATCTTACTAACAAAGAAAGTTTGTAAAACTTTTATTCAATTCACCTTTAATTATCATTTTTCCCAAGTATGTTGTATTGTATTTGATTAGCACATTCATGGCTAGGATTGCGTCCGTTAAAGCATAAGACATCATAGAATAACTAAATAGAACTCGGATAGTACCTCCTGTACCTACTGTACACCTATTCGTGTCACTCTCTGTCATATGAGTAGTTTGTGTTGGTTCTTTATAGCACGTAAAATACTAGATAAGTTGATGGAAAATATTGTTTTGTTGAAACGCATCGCTTTATTTTATCTCTTAAGCGGAATTACCTTGAAATGTATACTAAATAAAATAGATTTTATATTGTCAATGTTTCTAATAGGTAGTATTATACTTGTAGTTTAAAGATCAAGCGTTATGATTAATTTTACTGAATAATAAGTGTTTGAAATTGTAACTTTAGTGGTACTTAAATTTCAAGAAATTGTATGCATTTATGCGTAGGAATTGATCACTAATGATTCTTTGATTCGAGCATTCAAAATTTTCACAAAATTGATTCAACGATATTCTAATTAAAGTTCTTAAGTAAATGTTAAGCTGCTTAAGAAAATATAACGGCCTAATACCTTTAATAAACATTAAATGAGCCTCTGTCACTTTTAGTTAGCATTTCGACGGATGAGTAAAATCTCTTTTGGTATTTGTAGCTCAGAATTCCTCAATCTGATCCGAATTCAATAAATCAGATAAAGTTCGTAAATGAATTCACCATAAAAGCCAAACCTATCTATGTTGGATCGGACTTTATTTGCCAAAGAATACTTAAATATTATGTTCTTTCTGTAATATTAACTATTTGTCTTAATAAAGAGATAACCGTTATTTTGCACTTACGGGATTATTATCCTTCACTACCATATAATTCGTAATTAGATAGTTTCAGAATTGATTATTTAGTTCGTCATTATCTTTATAAACATATACCGTTTTAATTGTATTTATTTGAATTTTTATTTTTGTGTAGCCAAGATTTGCTTTGTAACAGGTACTTGATATTTAAAATGTATTTTTAGCGCCAAATATGCAAGTATAAACTTATTATTTCATTAATGGAGTATATTAAGAATGAATTACATTCTTAATATAGTCCATTAATGAAGATTAGCTGCTGGTGTCGTAATTTTGATGACAGTTAATTGTTGAATAAATTAAATTGAGCCAATTAAACCACAGAGAACGACGACCTAGTGTGAAATAATTAATATGTTCTCAGCATCTTATTGCGTAATTAAGACGTTGGGATTTTTAGGTAAAAATAACTTACTTAACACCAATATGTTTCATAAAGTTAAATCAAATTTATATTTAACAAAGGATTGTGTTACTCTTTCAATTTCTGTCAATGCAATTGTGACGTTTGTTTAGAAGAAATGGTTGGCGTTGAAATAGCTGTTTATAGGACGGGACCAGTAGCATAAAATTATGCCGGTTATGCTCTTACTGTAAATGCAAGTAAGATTAGTGGTAACACAGATTACAACTCTCCTAATGATCTAATTTGTGTTTCGACTCGATCATCTTTACGCGTTACTACTGGGTGCCCGGCCGCTCGTCGCATAGTATATATTTTGTTACTCCCACTGTGATCCTATTCAATGTTTATGAAATGACTGTACTATATTTTCATTTGAATAATCTACAAAAGTAACAAGTGTTAGGATTGTGTCGGTTCGGGTCTGATCGTTTATCTTGGCTGTGAAGGGTTTAGGTTTTAAATCTGAGCAAAACCTTTTTGTCGCCGTTAACTGTTTTCAAAATAACCTGTAACGTATGTAATAGCCATCAACGTTTCTTGATTAGTATTTCTACAGATATCGTACACGTAAAACTACGTAAGGGGCAACATTTTTTCTCGTTGCCTTACATTATTGATCATCGTAATGCACAAATATATGCTTTGTGTAATTTTGCATTCCTTTTTGCTTTCCATTTTCCTTTATGTCCGGCTTTGCAATACATTGCCCGTCTCCTACTTCGTTTGTACTCTTAATTAAGGCCATTATTTTTTTTCGAATGAAAGCACACTACGCAGGGAACAACGTTGTTACGTCTGATACATATCATCCATGATGTTCGGACCACGGAATACAGCTGTGTAGTGCGGGAATGAATGGATGATGGATGAAAATAGTGTGACAAAAAGATGAAAGGATGAATAGTGGCAGATATAGATTATTTTTTCCCATCGCTTTCTACGTTAAGTAATTATAACTTGAAAGGAGTTCCACGGTTTGAGAAAGTTGGAATATTTGTTCACTATTGAAACTATTAATTGAAGGTTGAAGCTATATTTTTTTTATTTATGAGCGCAACGGACTTGATTCTCATTCCTTAAGAGTTATTAGCATTTCACTCTGCTCTCTTGGGTTTCTTACGTTGAGCAGTGTGTTAATTCAGATCATAATCTGTGTGTCAAATTTCACTCAAAATCGGATTAGTAGATTATGCGTGAAAGAGTAACAAACATCCATCCAGC
>DWTU01001071.1:0-14264 GCA_018251515.1 Cecropterus confusis
CCGATACTTCTCTTTAAACGGTTGGTCAGATTTTATTCAAACACAACGTAAACACTAAGAGTTTCTATGAGAGACGCATTCAAAATTTAAAAAAAACACATAAAAATCGCTCCATCCATTTGAGAGCTACGTTGCTACAATCATACAAATCCAAAGACATACAGAGAGACACGTTAAACTTATAACATCCCTCTTACATCGGAGCTTAAAAACATAAAGATAGAATTCACCTTTGCATCGAAAACAACTTGTAATTGCTTTGAATATTGGATATAAAGGACATTCAAAGCCAATGAAACCAAAGTGCGGCGATGAACTCGCAAAATAAATTCGGCGCGTAAATGAATGCGCGGACAATAGCGACTCCACACGCCATTACACCCCCGCGATTACTGAACGACCATTCAAATGAATTTACCATATTATTTTCATTTGCTAATCCCCCCGCGCCCGCAAACTCCATTTCGCCGCCTAAACGCGCGCTCAGCCAATTTTTTAAGTGTGGCCCGCTCAAAATAAATTATGTAGCAAATGGGGAAGGCGCAGGACAAACAAGTCAAACAAGAAATAAAACGGATGAGCGCGACTCGTACCGCCAGAGCGAGACGGCGGTGCCGACTCCACCTACGGCCCCCGCTCCCCGTTCCACTTGAAGACGACCCCGAGCTAAGCTTTCCTTTTATTGTCACTTACACCTCGCCTAAGATTTGTTTGTCACTCAAAAGGTCTATATTCAATCCCATTTCACTTATCACAAACGACGTACGGTTCAAAATATTTAACCATTCTGCTAACCAAAGTATTCGATATCATGGCAGTGCGATACAATATAGTGTGTTCTGAATCTGTGTACTGATAATACAAGTTTAAGTAGCTTGTTTTGGTTCGAATGAGCATATTTTTGATGATGTCAATTTTATTTTTAAATTTATTGGTTCGCATTATACCTACAAAGGTATATTGTAAGATTATTCTCTACTCAATTTGGAATTTTAATTACTCCATTAAGACTGCCATGAATTAATGTTCTTTGATTTAAACCAAAGATTTACTACCAAATAGACGGCGTTGACTTGAAATAAAACAAAGGATATTTTTTTTTATCTCGCAAATTATTGGATTATTACCTAGTCTTATTTCTACAATGAGGCGTTGAATAATTAGATTGATAACTTTATAACAAAAGTATTTTTTGGAATCAATAACATTGTTATAATTTACAATTGTTTTATTTATTTGTAATAGTATTCATGATGGAAGTATTTTGCTGTTAACTTTCACCAATTCATGTCCAATAAGAAGAATTGTTGCTAACATTTTACTGATATCTATGTATGCCAATATATATATAGATACCAATATATGTGTAGATAACCTCTTTTTCTTGGGAAGGTTTAACAGGTTATCAAGTGTTCAAACATATTTCTTAAATTATATTATTTCGTATATATGAATACATATAAAAAAGAAGGAAATTTCTACATATCTGTACATCGCATACCTATATTTACAAAAATATAGTTTAGGGGACTGAAAATAAGTAAATAATAATAGACTGTTGTTTGATTTTATTTGTCCGTTTATCTGTGTATTTAAAATGGAATGATACAAAAACTGAATTTAGTTTAAAAGTTACAATCCATTCAAACATTTAGTCTTCATTTTATTAAAATCCTAATCTACCAATTTGTTACAATTTAAAGTTATGTTACATCTTGTTTAACAAACCATTGTTTAATAAAATTAAGCATTATGTTATAGATAGGCATTAGGTACCATTAACTAAGGCATCTTTTCACAAACTATATTGATCTAAGTGATCAGATACAATTATCTCCAGCAAATAATATCAAATTCCCTGGTAAGTATTACTGAGGTATATTAGAAAATTAGATATTAAGCCAATTACCGACATATAGATAGATATTAAATCAATTACAGGTAGATCTTTAACTACGAATTCTCGATCTGAATGTCGAACGACTCTACATGACATGGACGAAATAAATAATGGTAGGTACAAATCTTTGCTTGATATAGGAAGCTTATTACAAAGTTACAGTCCATTACTGCCCTGCTGGTCGTGGGTATCCACTTAGGATGAAAATAATTTTATTGCACACCTATTTCTTGCGTAAATCATTTCTTGCGTTTGGTGGAAAGATATGGTTGCCAGATCACTTTCATATGACCTTCTTTGTCCTCGGGAACAGCAACACATCTGTGATGGACTTCAGATAAAACCCTTGGTTAACTTGTTTAATACTCCTTATTTATACCCTTGTATTAAGTTGTTTTCAGGTGTCTACGAGCGGCATTAACAACTTGCCATTAGGTGAACTGTATGGTCGTTTGCTACTTCAATCTTAAATGTAGGTACATATGCTGCGAATCGGTAGATTTTTGATACTTTTAGGTTTTAATCGATATACGTCTATCAACTACTTATGCAAAGACTATTTGTTACTAGATGATCTTCAGCTATTCACATTACATCGTTTGCCGACATGCAGACCTCGACATGGTTGCAGTGCTGGGCAAAAAAGAAAAAGAGAAAAGGAAAAGAAAAGAGAAAAAAAAGAAGGAAAAAGACAAAGAGAGACCTCATGGTCGATCAGCTACCTGATAGTGTGACCAAATACCTACCCTCACCAGGCCCCCCATTGCGATTGCTCTAAAAAAGAAAAGTGGAGGAAAATAAAACTTAAAGTTGTCAAGGGCTGTTTAGAAAGAGTTGTGCAGAATTTGGCTTTTTTATAACCATATTCGTTCTACCACGAGGTGAACTGTCTTGAACTTGGATTACATTTTTTATAAATTGAAATATGGAATAACGGCAATAAACATAACTTAATATACATGTATACCTAAAACACGCCTGCACTTAGTTTTGTGGATACTTATATCTCTTCATGCAGCCAAGAATTGACACAACCATCAGACCATAAACAAAAATTTAAATAAAACATTCACATGTCCGACTGTAGAGATCAAAAAATAAAAAGTTCTGTGGATATTCAATTATACATGTTGTGGTCTATTTTACAGCTTTCATTAGCTACCCATACTGTAACCGCGAGAGAACATGCCAAAGATACGGACATACATACATACATAAAAACAAACACACATACATACGCTCAAAAAACATAACCCTACTTCTGATGCTGTCTGGTAAAAGGAAAGAAGAATGAGTTAGCTACTCAACAAGGTAATGTTTATAGCGTTTAGAGAACTATTTGAAATGATGACAATTTGCATGAAGATGTGAAATTATTTGAATTTCTTTAAAGTTATTTTGTAGAAAATAAAAATTGTATAGCGGGTAGATTAAAGATGCGATATAATCCTTTATTGCGAGTTTTGTTTAAAACTTGGTAAGGTAACAAAAGGTAACTTCTATCGAAACACGTCGGTAGAGGCATGAGAGCCATTACAAGTTGTTTGGCACAGATAACACGGTGATCGCTAATTGGATATCTTAACTGAACTGGGAATTTGGTCCAATAAGTTTGTGAGGAGAATGGATCTTTGGCGGAATTTGATCAAATAGTGTACGGAAGTATTTATAACGAAAATAAGTGTTATTTACAATTTGGTTGTTTACTTTTTAGCATTTTAATTGTTGCCTAAGGTATCGATATATTATGAAATTATGTCTGCAGCTTGCAGTGGATTTCCAACCAAAACAGTAAAAAGAGAGAAGGGTAATATGTAGGTAGTTACTTTTATTTTAATATTTTGTTTCTTATTTACACACACATATACACAATGGCCTTTTCCATATACAATATACATACAAACATAGGAATAGCTGTAATTTATTTAGATAACTATTGTATCATTATCTGTTTTTTGTTTCCCTTGTTATGTGTGTGCAAAGTATTACGAAATAAAGTTATTCTTATTCTTATTCTTAGTAATCTCGCCTTTGTAGATTGTATTTATTTTATTAGCCTTTAGGTCATTCTAAACAAAAATATTTATATATTTTAATCATTTGTATTATAAAAAAGAAATATTTATTTAAGGTTTTCTGGTTGGACGGCGTTGACATCACCACCTCGCCTATATCAGAGGGAATAGGTTAGGTTAGGTTAGGTTACATAGAAATTTATAAAAAGGGTTGGATGTGAATTTGTAGAGGTTATAAAAATATTATTATCATATTTTTATATCTAAATTCTGGTTTGAAGGGTGTGATAAAGTTGAAATGCCCAATGCGTTCTAAGCCAATGCCCAATGTGTCCAACTTCATATTCGGAGGACTTCAATCTCATTTAAGCTTTAATAATCATTCACCATCAGGTAGAGGTTCATGAAAATATTTATAAGATTAAATATTATAAGAAGTTTTCAGGTCTAAGACATATACGCGATTCGCTAACTTATGCTGAAAAACTATTCTATTGCAATCTGTGTATGTACGGGTAAGTTCTTTTTTAACAGCTACTAGCACTTTTTAGAGTTACTTTTATTAACATATAATGATTATAAAATATTGAAATGTTTACGAAATAAATATAAGTTCACCAACCCTTACAATATAAAAAAAAATTAAAAAGTATAGAATAGTCTAATAGGAATATTCATTCAAGTTTCAAGCCTTAATTTTAAAAAATTGTAACAATGGTAGATAAACAGGTATTCCTGAAGGAATTATAAAAATGGAAATTATGTTAGGTACAGGGAAAGTGCGTGATGATTCAAAAGTAAACAAAGTTTCAGCCGTGTTTCAGAAGTGATCAGAAAACGAGTTCGGATTCGATTATCGTCGGTTCTGACAACCTGACCGGTCGGTCACTTAATTCAGCTCATTCTTCCTTTCGCAATCTTTTCGACGGCCCGAGTATGCCGTTAAAAGTATTTCCAAACGTATAAATAATTTACGAAACGAGGACATAAAGTTTGCGGAGCGACCCCCGCATGCAAATCGAGTTGAAAGAAAGAAGTGTCCGCGATAGAATCGCCGTCTCGTTCTGGCTCGGGTGTTCCGGCTGGGTGATGGAACGAGACAGCGGACTGAGTAGATTATCGTCGGAGCAGGAGCGAGAGAGAAGTCGGTAGTTGCGTTCGGTAAGTGAATCAGTGCCCGCGCTCGCTATTAAATCAGGACGCGGGAGCGGGGAGGCGCGCGTGCTAAAATGCTCTTTACGGGTGGGGTTTTGTTTGCCGAGGGCGGTTTCTGAACGATTACTCGCAGTTCGGTGTTCGCGGCGAGTGTACTCGCCAGTCGCTCAGTGCCGCGGCTCGCGAGTGCGCGTGTTTCCGAACGCATGGTGAGGATGTCAGCGCGGTGACCGCGTTTTCTCGCTCGAAGTTAGGCGGGAAAAGTTCCCGCCCACAACGCTACAAAATATTTTCAGACGCTAATAAGGTAAATTTGTTTTAAAGTTTTTTTGGTTAGCGGTGATTGTTTAACGTTTTGTTACTTTACCATAACTTCTTGTATTCTAAGTAGTACGAGTTACGTTTGTAAAAGTAATCTATTTCTTCAATAAGAAACTAAAGTCATTATGAAAACATTAAAACATATTTTTATGATGGGGTTGACATTGAAAAAAGCGATAATATTAAAATTCGGTATATTATAAATCAGACATTTACTTATTTACATATCCGAGTAGGATTCCCGTAACTTTAAACGAAAATATTGTAAATAAAGCGTGTAATATCTCTACTATCTTTTATTTAAGATTAACGGTGACAGGAAACCCTATTTGAAATTTTCCAAACCATTTTAAACTCTTCAGTGTCCGTACATGACATGAAGTATGAATTTTCTTCGTCGTAGTAGGCTCGTAGCGGTAACGCTACGACATGTATTTTCGAAAAGGTTCCAGTAAAATCTTTTTCATTTCATCTCCGATACATTGGCGAATCTTCTGCTGAAATTGTAAATGTAGGTACAAAAATGAAATGAACACATTCATTTTATCTGATTAGTGTGACTACATTTTATACATTTTTTTCGATGCTTGGATCAATATTAAATTAGTTAAAATAGGAATTAATGTATTTACAATTTTGAAGAATGCGATTTAAAATTAACCGTTGACAATAAAAGAGTACACATTGTAAATAAGCCAACGTTTATTTTAAAACAGAAATGATGTTATATTACTACTTAAAAAACGAAAAAAAATATATATAATATTATTTTAATACCGTTTTTTTTCCTTCTTTTTTATTTTATGTAATTTTTATTTTTACCCCCTCTTATTTATTTCGGATATTACAATGTCTATTTTTACTGTGTCATTACATCAAAAATATTTTATTTCATCTAAATATATAAATAATATTACGGATCATGATTTATTAACAAAATACATAATCTGTTTATGCTATCGTAAAAAAATAGTGTTTTATTATTTTAAATGTTATTTGAAAGTAGATATGAAGTGCTCAAACATTTTTTCCTTACATTTAGGAATTTAATACGTAGAAAATTAATATTTTAAACACATTTACATTAGAGCACAAGCAAAAATAGACCTACTATTTTACTTGTGCTCGAATTTATATATTTAAGATTTTTTTACCCCAATCCCTTCGTAAGGACTGCTGTCAGCCGTCCTTGCGAAAAATAGCTCAATTGTATAAACTTAAAAAAGTTAAACCAGCAAAAGCAAACTTAATCGAAATACATACGTTAATCATATATTATGTAGATTATTCTACGAGTTTATCTTTATTTATGAGTTTTTTATTTTATCAATAGCCTTCATAAGGGTTAATGAAGCATTTTTATAACAATTAGTTTGGTTTTTATTTAAATTTTTATTATTTTGTGTTATTACTGTTTATGACCATATAAATTGTATTCCAGTATTAAAACCCCAGAGGGCGGTTTAATGTAGGGGTATAAATATCAACAGTATTTACCTAAGTTGGAGATGGTAGGTACATATTTCAGCAATATTCGTAACAAATCTAATAATTGCTTATTCGCATTATGTGAATATGTATTGATTACCGAAATGTGCCAAAAAATATTATAAAATGCGAATATATTTATGAGTAAAATAAAATATAGGTATTTGATGTAGAAATATAGATAAAATACACCTAATATATATTTCAGAGCTTATCCGTATAACTTATTTAAATAAACTCGTACCACATCGAAGGATTAACAAAAGATAGGTAATTAATTTGAATTAATAAAAACAAAATCAATTTCACGCAAACGTGTATTTTGTGATAATACTTAGTAGAGATTTCTAAACGCAAGGGAACAGTGAAGTATTCAATGATTATTAGTCTTTAATTTTATTGAATATAACATTTTATTACATTTTTTTACAATTACATTACATTTTTATAAACATAGTTTTGATAGTTTATTATAATATTTATTGTATCCGCCGGCAGCAACAATTGTAGTAGGTAGTACTTATTTTTAGCTTTTCATTTATTTATTATTTGTAAGACGGGTTTCCTATCATTTATTAAAGTGTTATAATGTGATTTTTGTATGATCATACTGTTATGAATATAACTGGTTACTGGCGCCCATGGACATCCGTAAGTAACTTCATATAGAACGGGTGTTCTATCCGAAGTCGATCACAGATGCGTTGCTACTCCCGAAGACTAAGATGGTCGTATATATAAGTGAGCCGGCAACCACACCCTTCCAATGAATCGCAAGAACTGCTTCACGCTAGAAACGCTAGGTGTGGCGGTGGTACTCCCCCGTTTGAACTACACTGGTTCTACCACCACTACCACCTGTACCACCTGTTAAACGTTAGACGACGCTTTTCGATAGACTAAATTATTAAAAGTAATTAAAAAAAAGCGGACATTTTAAGTTCAGTCCTTTTCGTTCTTACTGTGCGATAGTAGATAAACTAATACTAATGAATAAATATGTTTTTCATCACTTGCCTGGTTTGTACGTGATCTTTTAGATTTTGTTTATAGAGATTACTCCACTTGCATATTATATTCATGATCGCTTGATTTAGCCTCTTTAGGTCTAATTTCAACCACCCATTACATAAGTAGTCTGAGGGTAATGCATGGACTTCATCGTATAGCGCATTAAATTTATCGATCTGTAAACAATAAAACATAAGTAAAACCATTGACAATGAAAAATATCAACATGACAAATAAGTTTCAATTGTTGTGTTCCAGTAGTACTCATAAAAAGTGTATAATTATAAATTCGGCTATTTACCTCTTTTTGATATTCTTCAAGCGTCGGTTTACCTTCAGGTGGATCAACGCCGTTCTCATATCTATATTTATCAAATTCCTCAGGAGGAATAACACGGCCATATTTAAGAAATCCTGCTAATACTTCCTGTCTGTCTTCCATCCATAAGGGTGTATATTTTTCATATTTCTGATAGAAAAGGAGAAATATATTTATTTGTCCTTTTTCGTTTAAATGTATTATTATCGTTACTTACCGAGGCATATTGTACCACATCATTAATACTGTTTTCTACCCTCTTCAAAATTTCGTGATACAAATCAATCATTGCATCCTCTTGGGCGATATCATCTGTAAAGAAATTTCGCAAAGTTGCAGTAAGGAGTGAAGCAATATGGGACGATAAGAGAACATTATTCTTCTTTTTATCACCTTCATACGTAGCAATCGGCACTATAGGATCAATTCTAGGAAACATCGTAGCTTGCAGGAACATATCTTTCATCATTTCTTTCAGCGTATCATACAGGCCACCAGGATCGTCAAGATCCAAGGACGGCGAGAAGTAAATATCTACAATAGAAAATAGTTAGTAAAACAATAATCATTTTTCTTATGTGGACCACA
Organism: Cecropterus confusis; assembly: GCA_018251515.1. Classification (NCBI taxonomy): domain Eukaryota; kingdom Metazoa; phylum Arthropoda; class Insecta; order Lepidoptera; family Hesperiidae; genus Cecropterus; species Cecropterus confusis. The sequence goes on from DWTU01001071.1 coordinate 8,798, forward strand.
TTAATGTTGTTAATACCTGGGTCTTTGAGTTCTGCTATGATTTCCATAAATGCGACTCTCGGTCCTTTTTCAAGATCCGTTTGTTTCTCAAACAAATCTAAACTCGTCTGTATAGCTTTCATTACTTGACGAGATACCTAAAAAATTTAATTTAAAAAAACGTGAGTAGATAATATGGTAAATCTGAGCATTGTATTATAGAAGTAAGATCTTTTGTTAACACAATTTTTGCAAAGTAAATATTCATTGATTCATTATAATACACATATAATAATATACGTATATTTTGTAACAATGTTTATTAAATTTTCACTATATTTTCACTTTACTATAAGATACAAGTATTTAGAAACTGTTCCTCAAGAATCCAAAGGAACTACGAATGAAGATTATACAAAAAATAAGCAGCTTACAAGTGAGTCGACATATTTCACGTAAGCCGGCCATCGAGCCTGTCGGAACGCTTCTTCTTCCATCTCGCTTCTTTCTGCTTCGATGTCAGCCAATTCTTCAGGGTCTAATTCCTCTTCCACTTCTTCAGCTGGAGAATCTACTTCCTCACCTACGTAAAATAACTTCTATATACATCATATCTTTAATTAAATATAATTTTAGCAAAAAGTAATTCATCAAAACCGTTGTCATACAAGTTGTCATCATTTATATAAAAATATTTTTTGAGACGTGAATATATTTGAGTAACTGTGTCCCGCAGTTTCATCAGCTACTACATAAGAAAAAAACAAACATAGCGTGATGTTGTATACTCTACAACCTTCCTCAATAAATGAACTATTCAACATTTTTATTTTTTCAATTTGAACCAGTACTCTCTAAGATTAGCGCGTTCAACGTAACAAAGAAATTCTTCAGCTTCGTGTTATTCAAAATGAAATTTCTTTATTTTGTTTAGCCCTAAAGTGCCCCCGCACTTTCATATTGTTCGATACATTATTTTTCTTACACTATCGTAGCTTAATATGCCTGTTTGATGTTATAGAACTATCAACGTCAAGTACCTGCATCTCGACGCGCTTGCCGTTCCAGTTTCTCAGCTTCTTTAGCTTCTCTCTTCAGTCTTCTGGCTTCGCGTCTCTCGAACTTTGCTTCAGCAATTTCAGCTTTCTCTCTTTCCCTTTCTTCTCTCGCTAAACGCTTTTCTTCCCGCCGCTGATTTATCTCTTGTTGCTTTTTTGCACGTAACGCTTTTTCTTCATCATCGAGAGTTGCTTCATCAACTTCTTCTAATTCTTCCTCTTCCTCGTCAGACTGGAAACATTTCAACATTATTACCGTACATTTTAAACATTGATCCTTGTATCAGATAATCATATAATCGTTACCTCCTCATCGTCTTTAATGTTAAAGAACAGTTTATAATTGTTTTCCAATATGCTCTCAAATTCTGAATGGCTTTGAAGAATATTGCTTCGCCTGAAAAATAGAAATCATTATAAGTTTGAATACTTTCATTTGAGAATAATAACAAAAATATTTTTAAAGTAACCTCTGAGCAAATTTCGTTCGTCGCTCGTTAACTGCTAAGAGTTCCATCTTTTCCGGGTTTTCTTTGCGGTTATGAAGCGGCTTGTTGCCCCAAGAAGCGATGTTATCGAGACCCTGTTTCACGTTATTCTGAGCCGTCAGCACTCGCTCTTGCAGTGTGTTTATAGCAGCATATACTTCCGCCATCCAGTCAGTGACTGAATTCAAATATATAAAAAAAAATCAACTTGGATTATACAGATGTTACACTATATGCTGACGAATGCAGAATATCTGTTTGGGATGGGTTTGAACTAAGTGAACTTAAGCTTAATCAATATTTTGTAAGGTAAACGGGAAAAAATGTCTACCAATTTCAGCAATTTTGCCGCCCCAGAATATTAATTGACTTATATACGTGATTTAAATTAAGCTCTTTATAGTGTCTGATCGAGCCACAGCTTCAGCTTCGGCCACCTTCAGCCTTGACTTCGGCTTTGGCGAAAGGTTGTGACGATGGCCGAACAATCGGCTTCGGCTTCGGCCAAAATTCGACCTTCGGTGGGACACTAGGCGCTCTTTAGAGTCCAGGGTCCCTGGATACGTCAATGGCAAGATATACATTCACCGTATCCCTGACAAATAAATACATACAGTCATCATTCCAAGTGAGTTCCTCGACGCCTCTGCCGAGCAGGTTATCTATAGCAGATATCTCTTTCTCGATGAGTGCCACTTCGGTCTCGTGGCTACCTTCACGGATTGCGTTGTACCACGATATCGCGCGATTCAAACGATTCATGTCATACTGCATAATAAAATGTAAATAATGATAACTTTTATGAAATGTTATTCGTTTTTAATTACTTCTAAGACGTACTAAGATGGACGCGCGGACAAATCTGTTCGTAATACGAAGACATATGAATATCTATCATACTGATTCATACTTGGAGATAACACTAGTAATGTAACGTAAGGCGACCTATTGGGTATTTTATAAATATAAAGTGAGGTAGGATATAATGAGAAGTGTCCTTAAAACAGGTAACATTACCTGCAATTTCTCGTTGCGAGCGTACAGTTCTAGCCCTTCTGCCGGTATGCCTTGCTTATCCAAGTATTTCATGTAGCGTATCTCACGCAATAACGTCACCAGCTGTAAATTATAAAGATTAGTTTTACGTAAACGTGAATTTCTAAAAAAATATAGCAGGTAAATACAAACACGACATTCAGACAATCAATATTTGATCTGCACTACCATAAGAACCAATAGGAACCCTTCATATTGTTGTAATTTCATTTCTTAATAATTACATGAAAGCACGTCATAACTAGGCTCTCTAGGCTAGGAACAGTGACGGAGACGACACGATACTTGAAGATTTTGTATATTTTAATATGTCAAAGATAAATAGAAAAGGTATATACAGTTCGTTTCATCATGATTCACAGTTACATCATTTCATTTGAAACTCGATGAAACGAACTGTATACACTGTATAAAGGACTGTATACACTGTATACAGTACGTTTCATCGAGTTTCAAATTGCAACGATTCTAAGAAAAAAGATTCACTTCTAAATAATTTGATATCGTAAGACTTGAAACCACTTGTATACAATGTTAGATATATTTACCTCCGGACTGAAGTTGTTTCGCACGAATGGCGGATCCCTATAGATGAGGTTCTTAGCGAGATGTAACTTGCAGATGTTGGGTACAGTGGCGCACCACTGCTTGAACTGACGATCTTCGACCACATTGAGGAACGCCAGCATCTCGTTTTGCTTCTGTTTCATGTATAAGGCATTCTCCGATTCTATTATGCTGTCAATAAAAAATAGAGATGGCACACAGCCACACAGCGATAAATAATAGTTTACAGTTAACGTCTGAAATATCGGTCGTGGAAAAATATCTTCCATGTTTTATATTGCTGAAATTACTACATGATTTTGAACCATTATTGTATATAGTTATTAATAAAAGAAAATAGGATATGTTACCACTAGCATAAATTAAATCAAATAGTACGCTAGATCACCTACATTCCCTAGCAGGAGACCCAAGGACGCAACTTCAACCACAAAGTATCACTTGCTTTAAAGGCAAAAAGAACATCGTGTGAAAACATAGATTTCTTAAAAAATATATTGGTACTTGGCCAGTTTCGTGTACTAAGATCTAAGCCCCTCTTTCTCAGAAAAAAAAACAACAGCTTTATGACAGTAATGGGTTGTCGACCGTATTCTCGTACAGTTGTCAACGTATATAATCGAAACTACGCTTCGAAATTTAATAAGTGCAGTGGCATAGTATGAAGGGGGCAAGTTGGGGAGCAGCAAAACCGTATCATAATCTTATTTTTTCGTAATATATAACCGGAATTTTTTTGGAGAAAAAACCTCGAAACTCCACTGGCGCCTCCGGGCGGTACATTTAGGGGCGGTAGAATATTTTGATTTACCGACCTTTTTTTGGTCGTCAATTTAGATTTTATTTTCCTACATGGGTGCGCGGTGAACTCAGCTTTGGACCCGGGCGGCAGGAACCCACGTTACGCCACTGAGTTACTGCATTACGTGCAGCGGAGGCTATTGTCCATTTTCTTTATGTTTAATTTCCTCTCCAATAACATCCACAAGCAAAACGGGAGTGGTGCTATTCGAAGGAAGCTGCTTATTGTAACAATTTATTTCAGTTAGTTAACTTACGGGTCCTCAAATAAAATAAAGTCTTCCATGGGTGCTTGGATCCTTCTACGTAACTTATGGACCCACCAAATCATTCCCGCCACTGGTGGAAGGTAGGAGTCGACCATTGGTCTTTCCGGACCCTTCGTTAGTTTCTGCAAGGGAAAATCAATATAAATAATAATGATTGGAATTTATAAAGGAATTATATCTCCTCTGTGTTCATTATATACCAGTGTTGTTTGTTGAACTTTAAAAAAAAGCACTGAGAATTGTCTCGAAATAAAAATATTTCGTGATTAGATGATTACGTCTAACTATTATTTCAGAAACATGGTATATTAGGCACCACGTTAGAAAAAAATGAAAGTGGGTACATTTGTATTATTTATTGCTAAAAAGCAATCGAGTTGAGTGACTTTAATAATTTAGCATTCACTCATAATTAAATTTTAAAATTTACAATACTTTGCTCATTCTGCGAATGTCCTAAAAGCTAATTGCCATTTTCATGTCGATTTGACGTCACTTCGACAGTAAACAAAAGTCGTTGTCTGCACTATGTCTGTACAACATTACAATGTTAACTAACGCAATAAACTTAAGAATCAAATAGAATGGCAGGTGGTGTTTCCGTGAAAAACTCATTTAAGAGCACTTCATAGATTTTATAAAATTGAAATAAAAAGTATAGAGGTATATTAATAATTTGAAATGTTTCAACAAAACACCGTAATACCCTATTTCAATAAATTTATTAAACTAACTCACCGACATCTCTTCGTCGTATATCTCCTTCACATCGTCCAGATTTGAATGCATCATTTCTAGCATCCTGGGTAACTTCGGTCTGAGTTCCTCCTTTATAATCGGTCGGTGGAACAAATCTCCAATGATTTGGAAGAACTACAAAATATTTTACTAATAAGTATTATAAATGCGAAAGTTTGGATAAGTGAGTTTGTTACTCTTTCACGCAAGAACTACTGATTGGATTTGGACGAAATTTGGCCAAACAGATTTGAAGCCTGGATTCACACAAAGGATTTTTACCGTGGAACATGACCCAAGCGGTCATTACGTTAAGATCAAACATCAAGCTAAATTACAAACATAAACGCTTTCTATACTCATAGTCCCACAGTAGGATTTTCTCCTGTGTCGTGAGTGCCGTGGACATACAAAGACGAATACACAAACAACCCGACCCAGAACAGAAATCTAAACTCATCATTCAGATGTCTGTCTGGCCGGGGATCGAACCCGGGACCCACTGCGTGCC
>DWTU01001072.1:0-14257 GCA_018251515.1 Cecropterus confusis
CCGTAACATTCAGCAGATTGTCCGCAGAGATCTGGTTCGACTGTGCACGCGGGTATACAGCGGTTGTTGATACATGATTCATCGTCCGCACACTGCGAGTCAGCCTGACATATTACGTCATAGCATCCGACTCGCGGATCACCTATGTAACCTGGTCTGCAAGCGCACACAGGCTTATGATCTCTTATTTGGCAGTCAGAATTTGGTCCGCATTGGCACGGGTTTTTACAAATGGAAGTAACGCAAGCATGATTCGATGTACAATCATTATCAATTTCACATGCGACCTCCGACACTGGTGTCGATGGGCGACACACGCCTCCTCCACTGCTGACGTATCCAGGAGGACAGGTACATAACATTGTGCGAACTGGTAATGTCGGTGAAACTTCGCATTGTGCTGGCGTGGTACATGGTTGAACAGCAGTGCATGGGTTCACACATTTAGAAGATAAGCAGGCCAATTTTGATGGGCAGTCGCCGTCCACGTAGCATTCTGGTATGAATTGCGGCCTACATTCTACATAAGGACTGCCAGTGAAGCCTCGTTCACATTTACAGACCGCAATATGATTTCGCACTAGACAAACTGCATTGTTTCCACATATGTTCCGGCCGAGACAGGGGTTGATACACCTATGAGCGTGACATTGTTTGTCTTGCGGGCAGTCGCCGTTAGATCTACATTCAACAGGATTACAGCCCGAAAACGCGTCTCCTTCAAATCCTGAACGGCAACGACATAACGGATGGTTTCGTTCTACGTAACACTCTGCATTCGGTCCGCAAGTACTATTCAACAAGCAAGGGCTAACACAATTTCCATTAATGCAGGCTTGGCGTGAGTCACATTCTGAATCCGACCGGCAGCCGACTGTGCGACATGCAAGGTATGGATTTCCATCGAAGCCTTCGCGACATGAACATACAGGCCTGTGATCGCGAACGAAGCATTCAGCATTTTCTCCGCAGTTGCATGGGTTTCGACAAATTCTGTTTACGCACGACTCTTGGTCATTGCAGTCGTTATCTGTCGAGCAGCTCAATGATGGAAGCTGAGCTGGCCTACAATTGCCACCCTCTTCGGGTACATATCCCTCCGGGCAACGACAAATCAAAGTACGGAACGGTACACTATCCGAAACCGAGCAGCGGGAGTTTCCACTGCATGGTTTTAATTCTGAACATGCTTCGCGGCATTCATCTCTAAGACAAGCATGGGCACTGGGACAGTCGCTATCCATGCGACATTCTGGCTCGCCTATTATATCAATTTTCATGCATTGCGTTAGAGGATCACCAAGTGGAAGTGCCGGTGGACATTTACAGGCAGCGGCATGATTTCTTGCATAACATTCGGCATTATTAGCACAAGGGTTGCCAGCTTCGATGGAACAAGCGTTAAGACACACTCCTCTCAGACAAACACTGTCGTCGTTACAATCGGAGTCGACTTCGCACTGTGATGCTTGACATTTATTGTATGGATTTCCGGTTGTTCCAGTGGGGCAGCGACAGTTAGCCCGATGGGACTGCCCGTAGCACTCAGCACTAATAGCGCAAGGTGCTTCTACGACACAAGGGCTTACGCAGGCGCCATTATAGCACATGTCGCTGTCGGAACATTCGCTATCCGTTGTGCACCCAACTGAAATAAAATAGATATTTTAAAAACTGACTCCGAGATAAGATTCATCAAAATACATATATCAGTATTTAACACGCATTTACCTTTCGTACATCCAGCATATGGGTTTCCTGAAAATCCACGTTCACAGTAGCAAACTGGATGGTGTCTGACTACAGTGCACTCTGCGTTTGTGCCGCAGTTACAAGGGCTGGCACAAGCTCCGTTAATGCAAGCTTGCGATAACGGGCATTCCGAATTTGCCTTGCATCCAACCGGAACGACAGACTTGTCAGATGCTGAAAATGGGATTCGTATTTAATTAAAGCCCTTAAATGGTTTTTGTAATTGGTTTACTTTTATATTTTGCATGGTGGTAGGTAATTTGGTTCAAACGGGAAGGTACTACCGCCACACCTATTTTAGCGTGAAGGAGTTTTTACATTTCAGTGTGCAGCGTATTATTTTACCGGCTTAGTATCACATGAGACGACTGTATTTGATTTCACATAAAATCCCTATTCTATATGAAGTTGCTTACAGATGTCCATGAGCGGTTCATGTCCAGTGTTCACTTACCATCTGGTGGTCTGCATGTTCATTTGCTCATCATATCATCAATACATTATTGTCCCACTGCTGGGCACGGGTCTCCTCTCAAGATGAGAGGGGTTTAAGCCATAGTCCACCGCGCTGGCCAAGTGAATTGATAGACTACACACACCTTTGAGAGCTCTCTTTTTTTGAAAACTCTCAGGTGTGCAGGTTTCCACACGATGTTTTCCTTCACCGTAAAACAGTGATAATTAATTTCTAATACACACATGCTTTTAGAAAAATCAGTGGTGCGTGCCTGCGATTCCAACCTCTGACCCTCGATTGAGAGGCCGGGTTTCAACCGTTAAGTTATCACTGCTCGTTCGTTTGCTACTTCTATTTAATATAAGAAAAACTCATGGGGATATACTTACGAGGAACACATCGTGTAAACGCATCGCCAGTATATCCATTGGGGCAGTTGCACAGCGGCTTATGGTCGATGACGCGACAAAGCGCACCTACTCCACAGGCGTTTACACACGGGTTGGTACATATACGTTCGCGACACGTCTGTTCAGGGTTGCACTCGTCATCGCTGTAGCACTCCCATACGGTAGGTTGGCGTGGTTCTGTACAAAATTTTACAATTTAGTACCAATGTTGGACGATAACTTTATCATTTACTCAACCAAATATATCTTACCTGTGTTACATTCCACTCGTGGGTTTCCATTATAGCCAGGTGGACATGAACAGCGCGAGACATGGTCAATAGATTCGCAGAGAGCGTTACGTCCGCATGGAGCAGCTCTGCACGCTTCTACGCAGCTACCGCGATGGCAGGTGTGGGTGTTAGAGCAGTCCGAATCAGCAGTGCATTCTCCTTCAGGTGGTGAGCGACATCCGCTGTCTGGTGCGACGCGGCCACCGTCCGGACATACGCACGCTACTGCGCGTAGAGGCAGGAAGTCCACAGTTTTGCAGAGCAAGCCGACTTCGCAGGGGTTGCTCTGACAGAGATCAGTGCAGCGAGCGTTCACGCACGCTAGAGGCGAAGGACAGTCCGAGTCTACCGTACATTCACTTGTAATTTGCACTGTTGCACATCCGCGTAGGTACGGGTCACCCATTTGGCCAGGTGGACATGTGCAAACGGGTCTATGGTCGGACGCAGTGCATGTGGCTCCGGGCGCGCAAGAGCTATCCGTGCACGCTGGCTGACAGACGCGATTTAGTCGGTTACAAATTTGTTCATTGCTACAATCTTCGTTATAGTGACATTGGACGGAGACGCAGGCGCGGCGTGGATCTCCTTGTGAGCCAGCCGGACAGCGGCAGGTAGCGGCGTGCGCTACCGGCTCACATACGGCGTCACGGCCGCACGGCGATCCGATAGTGCAAGGGTCTTGGCAGTATCCGTTAATGCAAGACTTGTCAAATGGACAGTCAGTATCTGCTGTGCATTCAGCTGCAAGTATAATATTTTTTTATAAATTACGTGGGATTGAATAGGACTATATATTTATAGGAATACATTTTATACACATTGACTAACTTTTACGGACTGCGTACCATCTCTAAATCAATAAAATTTGTGTTTAATTAATGTTATAAAACAAGCACTGAAACAAAACATGCAAACCTTTTTAAATAATAGCCGGTAGTACCAGCTATTATTTAAAAAGGTTTGCACGCGCTACCACACAAATGAAAGGAGCGCGAAACTGGCTATATAATTATATAGTTAAAAAAATCATTATTAGGATATATGTATATAAAGTAGAATTAAAAAATGTAACTAACGTGTGTAACAATTGCGCGTTGGGTCGCCTGCGGTTCCGGGTGGGCAGCGACAGCGCGCACGATGTGCTGATGCGTCGCACAGAGCGCCCGCACCGCACGCGCCCGCGCACGCCGACACGCAGCGGCGTGACACGCACGCTTCCGCAGAGCCGCACTGCGCGTCCGATGTACATGTGGCGCCATCCGAAACTGGTAAAAAGTCAATCATATGGAGATCATTAAAAAACGGCAATTAGATTTAGATGTCAGACCAGTGGAGGGTTAATTTTATTAATTACTCGTAAATGTATAATGTTAACTAGTATTTTAATTCACTAACTTGCCTACCTGACGCATTAATGTGTAATTACATAATATTATACTTTCGATTTTTTAAATATTTTATTATGATATGACATGATCTTAAATTTTAAAGTGTGAACATTCAAATTAAAATATTGTTAGTATATGATCAGTGTACATAAAAGAAGTACCTACCAGGAACGCAAGCAACGTTGGGATTGCCTTGGAGTGGGGGCACGCAGGTGCACTGCGCACGATGCGCACTGGCGCGGCACTCGGCGCCCACGCCGCACGTACCTTGCGCGCACACCGGAGAACATCGACCCTCTAAGCATCGCTCCTCGTCGCCACACTCCGTATCCGAACTGCATTGCCCTTCTGTATTAATAGCAAGGTACGCATTAGTCTATTATATTAATCAATCAGCTTGATGTTATGTCAATTAGTATTGACAATACACGCGCTGTTTTACATTTAATTGGTTTCATATCAGCCGGTGGCAAATCGGCTGTTACTCTGTTTTAAGGAAATTACACAAGAAGCTTCACGTTGTGCACGTGGAAGGACATACAATAGAAGAATATCTTACATTGCTGAGAATAATTATGTACGTGAGCTGGAATTTATTTACAAAATATAAAACCTCTTACAACTAAATTTCCTGTAAAATCTATACAAACGAACCCACTCATATGTTTAAATAGTGCTAGAAGTGAATGATGACTCACTCATTTGACCTATTATAATTTTTACCTACTGTCTGATTGTACACTTTTCACCATTTAAGAAATATAAATAACACACAAGACTTAATTAGAAATGCCCATCCAAGATAATCCCATTCTAAAATAGACTGAGATATAAAAAAATGGACTGTACTATTTACATATAATTATGAACACACAAGTGTATATACACGTATTCGTGAAAATGAAGAAATTATCAAATCTTACAATTGTTTACTTCCTTAAAGCATTTTCGTCGATTTTGTTTTATGTGGCCACAAACCTCTTCATACGAATCAGCTCATTAACAACAAAATATTATAAATTTTTAAAGACACCTAACAGATCAGCTGAAAAGGAACTCACTATATGTTAAAATATTGGTTATGTATAATTTCTTAAGAGTGAATAATTTTTTCTCACCATACATTATGTTAACTTGATACTTACTAGGACTGCATTGTACAGATGCATCGCCGGTCAAGGGTGGAGGGCATTCACATACGAGGGTACGGAATGGTAACGTATTAGCAACGCGACAAACTGCCCCTACTCCACATGATGTTTTCTCGCAGGGATTTCTACATTTTCCTTGCAAGCAGGATCTGTCAGGTCCACATTCTACGTCACTTTCACATTCCACTTCATCTAGAACTACAACAACAAATATCATAAGTACATGATTTTTTTACTAAATTTTAACAAGATTCTGTTATAAATAATATAAAATACCTGGTCGACATTCAATCTTGGGATTGCCTTGTGTGCCACGTGGACATTCACAAGTCGCAGTATGGCGCACAACCGAGCATAGCGCTCCTTGGGCGCAAGCTCCAGGACAAGGATTCTGACAGGTATTTCCTCTACACGACAACCATGCTGGGCAGTCATCATCGATTGTACATTCGTCTCTTCGACAAGCCGTCCAGGGGTTGCCGCGAGCGCCACTGTCGCACTCGCAAGACGCAACGTGCCCGCGAGCTACGCAGTGAGCTTCACTTCCACAACGTATTCTTGAACATACTTTGACGCATGAGCCGCTTTCGCAACTTTCATCATCGGGGCAATCGTTATTGCTGCGACATTGAACTGTAAAAGAATGTGACTTTTATAATGCCTGTTCATTAAAAAATAATACTGTTAAAATGAAAATAGGTAACGGTCACTTTTACCTGAGTAACAAGCCGTGTAAGCATTTCCTTCGTAGCCGGGTAAACATGCGCACTGGGCACGGTGTTGTTTGCCTATACATCTTGCATTTAAGCCACAGTTGGTAGGGCCGCACACGGGCGAGCACCGTGAGTCAATGCAGGCAGCGTTATCTGCACACTGTTCATCCCTTTCGCATTCCGGTACCGGTGGTGGTGGTGTAACGATAGTTATGCGTTCGCAGCGAACGAAGGGATAGCCTGTATATCCGGCTGGACACGAGCATACTGCATTGTGTCGGACGCCTGTGCAAATTGCGTTTATGCCGCATGCATTGATACATGGATCGGAACATTTCCTGTTGATGCAGGATCGATCACCGGGACAATCGTCATTGACTATGCATTCCGGATAAGTGCAGTAACCGTCGCGACACGTTCCATGAGGACCGCATGGATTAGGATCACATGGATCGAAAACGGTCGGAGAGGTTGGTTTGGTTTCTGTAAAAGATAATATTGTGTGAAAAAATATTTGCGAATAAATAGTGACTTAATATGAATGTGATAAATGTAACAAAAGGCGATGTACCGCTAACTCTGCAATCGATGAATGGATCGCCTGTGGTGGGAGGCGGGCATGAGCATATCGGGGCGTGATCAAATACGCGGCACATGGCGCCATTTCCGCAAGCGCCGAGACACGGGTCTACGCACTTGTTGCGCACGCATGCGCGGTCTCGCGGGCACTCGGAACTGACCACGCACTCGGGCCGACAGCCAGACGAACCAGCGTCGCCGCTCGTACCGCTCGGGCAAGAGCACACCGCTTTGTCGCCAGCTACGGAGCATAATGCTCCCGGACCGCATGGAGAAGGCGAACATGGAGGCGCTGCAAATAATTTATCAGTCAGACCATTAGCCAATTCATGTTCGTATTCATCTTAATAAAACGAATTAATTGTTTCACTGAAATTTAAATAACTTACGTGAGGCTATGACTTCGCATCTTTCAAAAGCGTTTCCTCGTGTACCAGGTGGACAAGAGCACAGCGGTATGTGGTTAACGGTCTCGCATTCGGCTCCAACTCCACAGGTACCTTGGCATGGATCACGGCAATGTGAGCGCATACAGGCTCGAGTTGGTGAACAATCTGAATCTGCCACGCACTCTGGGCGACATCCACTGTACGGATCTCCGCGTAATCCCGGCTCACATTCGCACGACGCGCTAGTTCCTCTTGTGCGACAGATCGCACCTGGGCCGCAGGGTGAAGGAGTGCATGCATCGTTCAATGGTGGTTTGGCTGTGGGATATTAGTTGTTTATTAACAAACTTTCTAAGATTGGCTGAGTCGCGACTTAGCAAGTATATGAAGCGCTTTTCCATAAGCGTTTGATTTTATCACGGATAAGGAACGAACAGCTCACTTATTTTCACTAGTAAAACCCATGCCAAGTTTTAAAAGCGAAAAGAAGCTTGCACGTCCGCTACATTCACGAAAGTTCGAATTTAAGTAACGCGAGGACGATCAACGGTATATTTATAACAAAAGCAATCTTCCTTATATGTCTTACGAATTGTCTCGATGGGCCGACATTCTATAAGAGGATTTCCAGAAGTAGTTGGGGGACAACTGCAGCGAGGTTCGTGGGCGACGGGCGTGCATTGTGCGCCTTGGCCGCAAGCTCCGGGACAAGGGTCGACGCAGCGTTGTTTCAAGCACATGAGCTTCCAGTCGCAGTCGCTGGAACTCTGACATTCGTAGCGGCAGAAAGGAGGCGCTCCGAAGAAGCCTGGCCGACAACGACATTGGCCATCGATGCAGTCAGCGTTCGATCCACAATCCGGACACGGTGATTTAGTCTTGGGCTCAGATTCGAGCTCTGTCAAAAAAAAATTATTAGCATAAGATCAGATAACGAACTGATCAGTAAATTTCAGCGCTCATGAGATATTGCTTAAAATGATTCAATGTCGTCGAAATAACAAAGTTACTGCCCAAATTTACATCTGTTTGACTATATACCTGCAAGTAACAACAAATTCTCAAATCTGTAAAAGGTATTATAGACAGAGAACATTGCACAAAATTATAATAACATTTTTGTATGAATTACGTGCATAAAGTGTAGACATGGACATGGAATAAATTGATATCTAAAAATATCAAAAAGCTAGAAACTTTACCTGGCCTGCAACGAACAAATGGATCGCCAGTGAAACCTCTCGGGCAAGTACAGATCGGTGAGTGCAGCCTCGTGCGACACTCCGCGAATGCTCCGCACGCGCCGGGGCACGGGTCTTGGCATTTGCTGTTTCTGCAGGCGCGGTCGGGCGGGCAGTCGGAGTGCGCGCGGCACTCGGGTCGGCACGCAGGCGGTTCCTCGAACATCGGCGGTCGGCACGAGCAGTGCGCTACTGTACCGTCTGCACGACATATTGTATTGGGCCCGCAGGGGTTCGGCGAACATGGATCGGTTACGATCGGTACTGTAAAATAAACATAACATATAAAATTACTGTATGAATAGATTAGATACGATTTTTAAGATTAATCAATTTCCGTCTTGTATTAAATGACAGACTAGTATCTTTGTATGGTTTGAAAGGTTTATTTAGCCTTATACAGTGTGAAGAATAATCATATTGCGCGTTTTATAATTAATGGCGAGTATAACATTTTATCGGATCTTAATTAAGACTTTTCTTACCTAAAACTCGTTGACAAGCAATGAACGGATCTCCTTTAAGGGGTGCTGGACATTCGCAGATGGCGATGTGGTTGTACACGTTACATATAGCGTCTATACCGCACGCGTCCTTGCATGGATTGACACATTTGTAGTTAATGCAAGCTTGTTGTTTCTGACAGTCATTGTCACTGGTACATTCGGGCCGACATTCAATGTACGCGTTCCCGTGATATCCAGGGATGCAGGAACAAGTTCCATTATCACATCTTGCATTGATTCCACATGGATTATTAGCACATGGCTCTTCGTATAAGGGTGGTAAAGGTTCTGAAATAATAATATTTTAAAAATTATGTAAAAAAAGATTTATACAGGAAAATTATGTGTTAAATACTAGAGAGAAAAGTTTCTTTTTAAGATTTTAAATCTTTACCTCTGATGATATTGCAGCCAACGAAGGGATCACCTCGGTATCCAGGTATACAAGTGCAAATAGCGAGATGATTCATTGCTCGACACTCTGTATTCGCTCCACAAGAGCCTATGCACGGGTCAACACATTTTTCTCGGACACACGCTCTGTTGTTCGGACAATCTTCATTGATAGAGCATTCAGGAGCACATCGCGGTGGAACTCCCATGTATCCTGGTTTGCAACTACACATAGGTGATCCGTTAAAGTCCCTACAGATAGAAAATGGTCCGCAAGGGCTAGGTTCACATGGCGAGGCTTGTTTTTCAGGTACTCTGATCTCCTTTGTGCATCGAACAAATGGATCTCCGGTAAAACCTAAGAGGCATGTGCAATAAGGACTGTGGCGGTGTACCCGGCACTCAGCGTTATCTCCGCAAGTTCCAACACAAGGGTCAATACACTTTTGTCTAACGCATGCCTTGTTTAATGGACATTCTGAATTCGTAACACACTCTGGTCGACAATTAGGCGGGCTTCCGGAATATTCCGGCAAACAAGTGCATGAAGCTTGATCATTTATGGGTTTACAACTGCTATAGGGTCCACATGGCGATGGATTGCATGGATTTGTCGGTTTTTCTGCAACACATAAACATTTGTTAATACTTATTTTTTTGAACTGTCGCTAACAATTACTTGGTTATAATACTTTAATAATAAACAAATGAAATAGTTAAATGCCAAAAACATTACCTTCTCTTATAACACATTGGTTATATGGATCTCCCACGAAAGGTGACAGGCAAATGCACTTCGGAACATGGTTAACTACTTGGCACTCAGCATTCGTTCCACAGAGTCCGGGGCATGGGTCTTGACACTTATTGTTGATGCAAACTAGATTTTGTGTACAATCAGAGCTTAAAAGACATTCTGGCCTGCATCCCTCGTAGGGGTTACCGAAGTATCCGTTAAGGCACATGCAGCTTCCAGCATTATCACGCTCTTGACATATTGCGTTTGGCCCGCATGGATTTGGAGAACATGGCCTTACGATTGCTGGTCTTGGTGGTGGAGCTGAAAATATATTTCAAAATTGCAATCAATATTCTTATAAACCTGTTGTTATATTTATTTTTGTACGATTGAGATAACTGAGATAGAGGTAATGGTAATTGGTCACTGCTGCTAATGGCCATCTGGTACCGACTACACATAGAGCAGGAGTTCTGCCCGAAGCTAATCACAGATGTGTTGCCATAACTGAAGCTGATGGTCGCATCATAAATAGGTCAATCGGCATCCACACCATTTCACCGTCACGCAAGAACTACTTCCCACTTAAAATAGGTTTGGCGGTGGTATTTCCAAGGTCAAAGTAGTAGAAGGTAGGAGACGATAGACTAGAAGAGGATAGAGTATAGAGAGTATAGAGTAGAAGAGGTGGTTTTTTTTAAGTTATTATAAATATCACATACCTTTAACGGGGTAACAACTTTGGAATGCGTCTCCTTCGTATCCGACTTGACATCTACATTGAGGCGAGTGGCTAATGACACGACATTCTGCATTAAGTCCACAAGCGCCAACGCATGGATCAGAACATTTGGTATTAATGCATGATTTATCAGAGCTGCAATCGTTGTTTGAAATACATTCTGGTCGGCAATATGGTGGCGCTCCAATGTAATCGCCCATGCAAGAGCAGGAGGGAGATTCACCGACGACTCTACATAACGAGTTGGGACCACAAGGTGATGGCTCACATGGAGTTTTCTTTTCTACAGGTTCTCCTAAAAATAAATTTTCAAATCATAATATATTCCTTATTGTGTTAATAAATAGTTTAGTAAAATCCGTTTAAAAGAAAAAATATTTAAATTATTACTTTAGAAAAAATATGCAAAAAATTGTAACAAAATAGGAGATTCTTTAATCCATCATGAGATATTCATTTTTAAGCGAATAATTTAAAAAGACTTGTAACAACAACATAACATAACTATTTTATTGAATGATCATGTACTACTTACGTTGGATAACTCTACATTGCGTAAACGGATCACCTGTATAACCGTTTCGACAATAGCATATAGCTTTGTGATAGTGAACTCTACATTCGGCATCGAGGCCACAAGAACCGCGGCAAGGGTCAACACATTTCTGGTTCGAACATGATAGTAAGCTTGAGCAATCAGAATCCACCAAACACTCTGGCCTGCATGAAGGTGGAACTCCAATGTAGCCAGTTAAGCAGGAACAAGTTGCCTGATCGTATATTATGCGACAAGTGCTGTACAGGCCACATGGGGATGGTTCACACGGGTTCTTCTTTTCAGGCACTGGAAAAACAAAACATCATTAACGTATAAACTTATGTAACTTATGCTAATATTAATACATTATTTTTAAATTTAAATCGTAACTTAATTACTAAAATTATGTATTACACAAGAATAAGAATGGCTATACTATATTATAACTCATATAAGTGGTTGTTTGATATGTCAAAACAAATATTGTATTTGTAGTTTAAAACGATATGGGCAAAAGACAACGAATTCTTACTTGTGACTGGAGTACAGGAGAAGAATGGACTTCCGGTCGTATTTAATGGGCAACTACACATAGGAATATGGTTGTAGACTTCACATATCGCTCCTGTTCCGCACAAGTTAACGCACGGGTTAATACACTTATTATTGACACAGGCCAGATTTTGAGCACAGTCGGAGTTGTGCGTGCATTCGGGGCGACAGCTCATGTACGGGTTACCAAAATAGTTTGGTCTACAAGTGCAGCGGCCGTCGAGGCAATCGGCGTTAGCTCCGCAAGGGCTTGGATTGCAATTATCATAAACGGCAGGCACTTGTTCTGAAATATAAATTTAAATTTTTATTCAATATGTTACATAATAATGATAGACAATGTCACAAAATGTGTAATAATATGTTCGTGTACGTACCGATGTGCTCTTTAATAAAACAGTTTTCGAACGGATTTCCAGTGTACCCTTCCATACAACTGCATATAGCAGAATGTTGGTACACTTGACACACTGTGTTAATACCACACGAGCCGGGACAGGGGTCTTGACACTTGTAATTTACACAGGCTTTGGAACTTGGACAGTCCGAATTAACGGTACATTCCACTCTGCAGTTAGGAGGTAATCCCATGTAATTGTCCAAACAAGTGCACATTGGTATTTTATTGACCACCTGACACAACGAGTTGGGTCCACATGGGGACGGTGAACAAGGATTGATTTCTGGAGACGGCAATTCTGAAATTGAACGGATACGTTTATTGTTGTTCAAAAAATCGAGTGTGTCAAATGACTGTAAACGTAAGTATGTAAGTATATATCTTACTTTCAATAACGGTACATCTTATGAATGGATCTCCGATGTAGTTTGGTCGACAAGTGCAAATCGGTGCGTGGTTTACGACCCGACATTCAGCGTCGAGGCCACAGGCACCAATACATGGGTCTACGCACTTCTGACGCACACAACTCTTTGTTGGTTCACATTCCGAGTTAACGGTACATTGCGGGCGGCAACTTGGTGGAGATCCGAAATATTCAGGCATGCATGAGCATGAAACTAATCCATTATTTTCCTTGCATATTGAATTAGGCCCGCAAGGATTAGGTGAACACGGGTTTACAGGTTTGGGTGCTGAAAAATATACAAGATTAAAATTAACATTAATATTATATATATTTCATTAAAATATATTAATTTTTTTATCAGATAGAAGTAGCAAACGATTGTGCGGTCCACCTGATGGTAAGTGGACCACCCATGGACCCATGGACCACCCATCTGTAAGCAAGTATAGAACAGAGCTTCTATCTGAAATCGATTACAGATGCGTTGCTACTCCCGAGGACTGAGTTGGTTGCTTCATATATAAATGAGCTGGCAACTACATCCTTCCAACGAAACGCAAGATCTGCTTCACGCTAGAAATAGATAGATTAATTGTAGTGATGCACTAACCTGGCTCATTGATTATTGCGTGACAATATGTGTAAGCGTCACCGGTGTATCCAGGCGCACAAGTACAAGATGGTAAATGATTGATCACTTGGCATAGCGCTGTTGTACCGCACACTCCTGGGCACGGATCTTGACACTTGTTCATAAGACAGGCTTTATTAAATGGACAATCGGTGTTAACTACACATTCAGGTCTGCAAGATTCATAGGGATTGCCGAAGTAGCCAGCTTCACAAACACACGTTGCAGCTCCATTAGAAGATATTTTGCAGCGAGCGTTGCTGCCACACGGTGATGGTTGGCAAGGGTCTTGCGGTTTTATTACTTGCGGTATGCGGTAGCAAGATGTGAATGGGTCACCAGTATAACCATCTTGGCATGAACACATACTAGTATGAAGACGAACCGCACACACCGTATTTAGACCACACGAGCCAACGCAAGGGTCAGCGCATTTGTAATTGATACATGCTTTGTCTGATGAACAATCGTCGCTCGTTGTGCACTCCCGGCGACAGTTTGGTGGTGATCCCTCAAATGTAGGTTGACAAGTACAAATGTAAGACTCTCCCGTAGGAGTAGGCGTGCACAAACTATTCGGTCCACATGGAGATGGTACACATGGATTACTGGGTGGCTCTTCTAATTGAACTGTAAATTAATAAAAATGTCGGTTAATTATCAATCTTACTAATAATATTTTAATTTTAATGAAAAATAAATAATAATTAATACCGAAGCATTGACTGAATGGAGATCCGGTGTATCTTGGTGGACATGAACACATAGGGTTGTGATTATTAACGTTACATATGGCACTGTGTCCACATGATCCCGGACAGGGATCTTGGCATTTCCTATTAATACACGCCAGAGATTGAAGGCAATCAGTACTTTGTATGCATTCAGGTCTACAGCTGGGTGGATTGCCTATAAAACCTTGAAGACATGAACAAACAGCTTGACCATTTACTTCCCTGCATATGCTATTGGGTCCGCATGGTGACGGGTCG
>DWTU01001073.1:0-14251 GCA_018251515.1 Cecropterus confusis
GTTTTTTTAAGCTTGCATCAGAATTGACGGACTTTTATACAAACTTTTATCCCCTATTTAACCCCTTTAGGAATGGAATATCATCAGAAAATCCGTTCTTAGCTGACGTGTACGTTTTAAAAGAAACCTCTTGTCAAAATTTCATGTTTCTACATTTATTAGTTTAGACTCTGCGATGTTTAGCCAATACATGAGTGAGCATCATTTCGCTTTTATATATATATAATGTTATTCGCCAGGCTTGCTCGGTGTCTTTTAAGGTTGTAGAGTCCACTAGACGTTGATAATATAGTCGCTTATTCTAAACAAACGGTATCACGCATGTACGGATAGAACAAAATGGTTATTCTGACGACCCACGTGGTGGAGCGGTCACCATACCGGTCTGACACGCAATGGGTACGATCTCCGGCCAGATAGACCTCTGATAAGTTTAGATTTCTGTTCTGGGTTTGGGTGTTGGTGTATTCGTCTTTATGTGTCCATGGCACCCACGACACAGGAGAAAATCCTATTGTGGGGCTATGAGTTTAGAAAGCGTTTAAAAAAAAAAGAAAATAGTGATTAATGACACAAAAGCTAAAAGTTACTTCAAGATACGGACTATATTATATTTATCTTTTCTTTTAAATAAATTAGGTAGTTTTACTTTGATGCAATTTCGGACACACAGACAAATTTTCTACAAAACGATATGTTTTTTACTTTAACGTACAAATTTTTCCGCACTTTTTTTTTGTAAATATATTATGTACAGACACGCCAAACTTTCAGTTTTATTATATACAGGGATAGATGTAAAAGAAACAACAAGCATGTAATCAATTATTTTTCATCATATCAAAAAGGCAACCTATGCAACATTGAAACATGAGTACAAACGTTTTAGTGTTTTAATTCTGGGAGGTATATTTCTCTCCAGTCATCTTATCTTTGCGGTAGGTCGGTCAATCAAGCAGATATCCGCTTAAATTAGCTTGACTAATACAGCCAACTGATTGAAAAACAAAGATAAATGATATGTTTCAACGCACATCGCTATACGTATAAATAAATTATGTTTAACGACCAAGCGATAACATTTGTTTCTTTTTAAGTGTTGCAAACTAATGCTGACAGTATAGCCAATTAAGTAGGTTTAATCTTACTAATGTTACTAATATTATAAATGCGAAAATCTGTGAGGAAATACGTGTCTTTGTTACTAATTTAGCACACATGAGGGATATGGATGAAATTTAGCACACATTTAGGATTTGGATGAAATTTAGCACACATTTAGGATTTGGATAAAATTTAGCACACATATAGATTATGACCTGGATTAACACTTTTAACCGTAGAACATGACACAAGCGGACGAAGCCGTGGGAAAAGCTAGTATTGTAAATGCAAAAGTTCGTGAAGATGTATGTATTTGTTACTGTTTCCCTCAAAACTTATTGTCCGATTTCGTTGAAATTTGGCTTACATATAGTTTATAACCTAGATAAACACGTAGGATACTCATTAACGTGGTAAACGTGACTGAATCGGACGGAGCCGCGGGAATAACTTAGTTACATCTATGACAGGTTAAGCAGGAAGAACTTACTCTAATGTCAACAACTGAATCACGTTTTCTTTATTTGGTAATCGAAGCAACATCTTTTAATCATAGAACTAGTACTACCTAAGTTCTATCAGAGATGCAAAGTGTTGGAACGAATAACGGTTAGAAAGTTAGGTAGAAGGGTGTGGTCTCTTATTTTCATACAAAGCGAACGTTTTAGTCCTTAGGAACAGTAACGCATCTGATCTTGACTTTAAGTAGAACTCCTGTTTTAATGATTTTGTTATAAGAGTATATCACAAATTGGCTTTAGAAAAGCAAATAATGTTTTAACGCCATTAAATGGATTTTAATTACATTTAAAGTACCACACAGAGCGATGCTTTCAATAATGTAATGGTAGATTAAAGGCATCTCTCAGATGAAACAACAAGAAATCTGTTCACAATTACACGCCGATCGCTACCGGTTACGCTTTAAAACTTTTTAAGCCAAAGACAAAGTCATTTCCTTTATTCTTCTATGGTACCGATACCGTAGCTAATAAGATTACTGAGGGTTTGAGTTTTAGACATGTGCATAGCTTAAGTTGAAAGTTCGCGCATACTTTTGTAATGCCATGCATAAAATTGAGATAATAATCGCCATAAAAATAGTTACACAATAATACTCAAACAATGTTTGTTGAATCTATAATTCATAACGTTATACCTAATAATGACAAATTTTCATTTTTTTTTAAATACACTCAATATTTATCTAGTAAGTATCAGTTTGTATAATATATTAAATCACGTTGGCGTACTTTAGGAATTGCAATTAAAATGCTGGAATCCTAACGAATTTAATTCTACGAATTCTCTGAATGATGAGTTGTATATTTGCCTTAAATTTTGTAACTTTACGTAATATTTGTAAAAAAATATACAATACCATTACATATAACTACCTTTCATCTCTAGCGACTAAACATTTTTGTTCATGAGTACACACTTTTAGTGATGTCTTTCAGAAATCTAGCGGTTACAATACAAGACAACAATAAAATATGAAGTTAAATTCTAACGCTGCATTTGTAATAATAAATGCATTGGAGGTATGATTCAATCCTAATGCATTGGAGGTATGATTCTTGTAGAACTGAAGTGTTACCTTAGTTTTTGCCAATTACACGTAATGCGCAACATTGTAGGAAACGTAATTTTGAATTATCCTCTTTATTGCACACAGATAATCCACGGAGCGCTATTCTCTCTCGTATATTAGCCGACTTGGATCATAAAGGCCCGCTACACTGGACCGTATATCTCTCTTACGTACCAGTTTTTTGCCGTTTGTTTTCACGCAATAACCTCGCATTACGTGTTATCTCCGCGGCCGGTTCCGCGCCGACTTCACTCATTTATCGTATTATAAATTTAGTGGGAGGAGCCATGGCCCGAGCCACCGACCTTCCCACTCCGTTCGCGTCCGCAGGAACAAGACTATACGCGCAACGACCCGTCAAATAAATAAAGCCAACGAGCGAGATTGGATCTATTATTTTAAAGTTCGCTAGGATAGAAAAATGGGGACCGATCGAAGGCTTCCCCTTATTAATAAGCTATTAGATTACGATGCCGTTCCGGCCCATTGGTAGGCCATAGGGAATCCCAATAACCGCTACCCCCACTTCCACATCGATGGCTGTACGAGATTCAAAAGAAGCCCCGCTTTGAACGCGCCCGAAACAAAACGGGCGCTCGAAAAAGACCCCGTTCTAATTCTCTTTACGATCTCCGATTTCAATTGCTCCTTCAGAAATTTGAATGTAGGGAGGGACAAAGTTTTGTCACGTAGGGTCGACGGCAAAGTGTATAGAACAGAACACATATAATGCGGGCGCGGGCTTCATAGGTACCCCATTAACGAGAGTGCCCGACAGCCAAGGGCGATATCAAATCTAAAGATCAGATTGACAAAAAGTAAAGAAAAATTGCTGCTACACAACACAACTAGTTTTACGAGCCGCTATGTTATTAAACATTTTAAATAAATCCGTTTTCTGTAGCATCCGTTTTTTATCGTCGCATTTTTTCAGTCTTTTAAGGTCCATAAAGTGACTCCAAACCCTTTAGTATAAATACGCACACATGTAAGTACAACGGCGTTTTTGTCACCAACTCTGCGTGTGTGATTGTCGGATAACATTTTTGTCCCCTTTAGTAGTTTTTGATATTGATCATTTTTTGTGAGCCCATTATTACGAGGCCATTGTGCAAAGGCTTAGCTTGGATAAGATCTTCGATGTCACCAAAAGTTTCTACTGGATGTTTTATTTATAAAAAGATGTGAGCTTTTTACTTTGTTAATACACGGTGCCTAGAGCCGAATGAATGTCAATGTGATCTTTCACACGATAACAAAAAACGTATCAATGGAACGTCAAAGAATGGAACGATATCGTTTCGATCTTAGTCATAACTTTGAACTAATTCGCAATAACTTTGACCTATGAGATTGAGAATCTCTCAAAGGTTAAGGTAATTTCAGAAAATGAAATATATCCTAATCTTGCGAAGACCCTCTTTAGATTGGAAATCGCTCACTCAATATATCAGGGCTAAGATCGGTGGATAACCATCCATCATTTTTGTTCCTTCAAATTACGCCGAAATTTCAACGATATGAATCAATATTTAAACGATTAAAATAATGTTATAGCAAATAACTTGTAGCCCATGCTTTCAAATCGATTAAGCGTTGTAGAAATTATCGTGATTACTTTTCTTTCTAAGGACAACGGACAACATTCGTAATTCACTAATATATAGACTATACCTATGTTCGTCTTCTACTTTAATTTCATAACACTACCAATTTTTGTATTCAATTCTCACAGGTGTTAGACATGTACGTAATGAAACTATCCAGTAAACTCAGCACATAAAATATACAGCGAAAGAAGCGTATTATCTAATATGATACCCATTATGATAATTTTATGAATAGAAATAGATATGTATTGTTATTATATCTACCAATAAACTCAAAATAAAGGAGTTAGATATACTTGAAATTTTCCTTTTTCTCTTTCTCATATCTTTTCAGAGCTTACAAGCTAGTGATTGTCGGAACAATGGATAACACAAGACATTTTCTTGTTCGAGTTAACCTCAGATTTTATTTCAAAGCTGTACTGTGCCATTTGTCAATAGTTTGTAGTGAGTGATACCAATCTTATTCAATGCCACTCAAATATCTAGTTTCTATCATAAAGTAAGTTATTGTTTATTCATACAAGTACACATTTTGTTTCGTTTTAGATTCGTTGATAGCATAGGAGGCGTTCAACTTGAATAAAATTATTATTCATGCATTTTGCTTATAAAATAGCCTGTGGCCTTGTTAAAACATTTACGCTCATTCATTCTCACTCACTCACTCATTCATTCGATATGAAGAGCCGAATAATATATTTGATAGCTTATAGTGTGCGAACATCTTAACTTTATGCCGTAATTATTTATTTTTGGAGATTTGCGTATAAAGGCATTTGATACTAATTTCACATTTAAAATCTAAAAAAATGCTACTTACAAGATGGTAAAACGAATGTGGCTGACTGAGGAAGTATCATTGCCACATCTATTTTCAGCGTGAAGCTCTTCTTGCGTCTCGGTAAAAGTGTGACGTGGCGACCATATTGGGCCTCTATAGTTTCAACGGATCTGTAATTGGCTTCATATAACATGTGTTCTATATGAAGTCGCTTACAAATTTCCATAGGCAACATCACTGACCATTGATCACTTACCAGTAAGTAGTCTGCATGCTCGTCTGCTACTTTAACATTATAAGAAAGTAAAGCTTGTTCAGCAACTACTTTTCTGATCGAAGCTGTTAGCGTTAGAAAAATGCAGCAATTCCATGCATTTTCTTTTGTAGAGTCTATATTAGTATAGTCCGAAGCTTTCTAGAAAGGCTCTAGAGCCATTTGTATCCGATTACACGAAGACTTGAGATACTGGTTGATTGTTTGTCGTGCCGCCGTTCGCCTTGTTTACACTCTCCGACTAATGTTTTCCCCTTTAGTGGTCTGCGATCTCGAATTACTTGCGGCAACCTCGATGGAAAGTATGTGCTTAGAACGCTTAAGCTATTTCTCTAATTAAAGCTAAGTATCGCACTAGACATTATTTAAGACGATGGAATAATGTACCAAACTATAATATGAACATATTATCTTAAACATGCAAACTAATATATTGTTCCACTGCTGGATATGATTATGATTACTTTAAAATATAACTTTTGAGGCCATAGTCTGGTAGAAAAACGTAAATCTGATTATATGGTTATAATAAAATGTACGCAACATTTATTATTTTTATCTATCAGAACACTGTGTCTAAAACATTACAATTCACAGTTAAAACAAAAATTATATATTACATGTACAACATTATAAAACAAAACTTGGACTTAAAATTTCTTATTTAATCTAGATAAGAATGTTGTATAAGAATCACTGCCATTTTACACTCCTAAAGTAACTTAATCTCCTAATAAATATAGAGAAAATCTTATTCTTGCTGAGAGATAATTTATCTGGTGCGGCCTATCATAAAAAATGAGGTAAATTTCAATTTCACTTGACTTAGTACGCACATAAATCGCTTTTACTTTTATTAGGCTCGTGTCATAATATTGAACTCCTGTTTTGTTTTTCCTGTATACGAGTATGACACCAACATTTTATTGAAAACCGATGTTATGGCCACCATAAAATTTGGTATTCGTAAAAGCGTCTTAGATAAACATGAAACATCGCATTCGTCCATGATTTTGAACGTAATAAATTTTACAGACCAATTTTCTCGTTATAATTCGTTAGTTATTTGGAAAAAAAGTTGATGACTTAAATGTTTTATTAGACTATTATAATGACATATGAGTTAGTCGTCTTAACGATTATTGCTGATGGATATAAATACCAAGCGAACGCTTTACTGACACGTATACATTTTGTCCCTATATAAGTACCTAAGAATACTTACGTAATTATAGAAGGGAAGATAGATTATACCCTCAATAAGACTAAAATTTGTACTTTAGACTTTAGACTTTGAAACTTCAGGTAACTTAAGAATTTAAAACTGACTTTGTATTATTGGTTAAGTTGCTAATACAATTAAGGATTGGTTGGAAATAATCTGATTTCATTAAATTCTTTATCTTCAATTACTTTACTAAACTTCACTAACATTTATTCTCTCCATACGCACCGAAACAGCATCCTCTCCTGATAAAAAATATCATAATAATATGATGACTATTATATTTATGAAAAAGCAAATCACGTACTTATTTATAGCGGTATTAAATATTAAAAATTAATATAATGCGGCATGCATTACCTTACTTTTAATATTTTTTTAACAACCAGATTTGCTACCGTGAAATCGGTAGCGAATCAGGCTATAAAAAATGTAACTTTACTTAATAATAACTTACTTAAGTTGGTTTTAAATTAGCGCAAACGTGGAATCCAGTGGCTAGTTTATGTAAATCACAAACAATGCAAAGTTTGGTGCGTAAGGATACAGTTAGTGTTGTGTTTTGTGCTATGGAACCTTAAAAGAACGACGAACTAGACGTATGGCAGATAGGTAAATCTACCACTAGTGCTTGTCAACGTTTTCTCCCCGTCACCGCAGATTCGCCGTGCCTACGATATATGTAACTTTTTCGAAATGTCGGCAAAAAGAAATTCAGAAAACCGCATATCGTGAGTACCTGTAACATATAATAAATCTGCTTTTGTTTCGACTTATTATATGTCATTCTAAGAACGAGCTTTTCAGGTAATCGGATGCGTTTCCAAGAATATCTTTGCGTCAATGGTTGGCTAAATTTCTGGCAACAGCTGCCGATTGAGTCTCTAGATTGTACAAAATTTAATCCACATTGCACTGCAGTATTGAGTTTCCTTCTCGCTCGATTGAAAGTGTTTTTTGTAAACTGTCCCACTCTGTCGCATAAGCTTCCTTTAGATCTCGAATTACGCGGTAGCCTCCGTTGCGTTTGAAATCTAAGATATTCCAGTTCATGCTGTTTGTTAATATCGGCTTACTCAATGCTACTTTTTTCAAACGTTTGTTGTTGTCATGTATGTTGCTTTAAGTAGGTAGGCGAGGCTGGGCGGGTGAAAGTCAAGTCGGTGGTATTAAAAAGGAATAATAACAGGGATTAGGTTAATATGGTACTACTACGTGCGTTATCTTAGTATCTATACATGTAGGCACGTCAATAGCGCTATTGAGTTGGCACTCCAGTACAAGGCTATGATCTTACTTATAGTAAAGTATTAAGAACAAAAAAACATATTTTTTATATTTTTACATTTTATTTGGTTTCGTTCCAAACACCTTCCGTTATGAACCGACAAATCCCCAATGGAGTTTGACAGAACAAACATGATACAAATCAAATGAACGCCAAATTAACTTTTGGTTCAAAAAAGCCGGAATGGATCGCAGCTGTAGGTAAAACAACTGATGCATTCAAAAATAATATTTGCTTTGCAATATACAATAAAAGATTGTAAACACAGACAGCAATTACTGCACCGGTAACATATTTGTTTAGGACTGAGAAATTGAAGTGTTTTCGAGCGTGCCAAGACATTTCGTTCGTGGTATTTCTTCGACTGGCGGGTGTAACTCGGGTGTCCATACGTTAAAAAATCATAAAACAACCACAACGGGTCCTAATTAAATCAAAATTTTAGAAGGATCGTGATAAACACGGCTTGTCATAAATATATGTTTTTAATGTTTTTCTATCCCGATGCAAGAACAACGGACACTTGTACAATGTAAGTGCAAATAAAAAATAATTAATTGATAATAAAACTGTTTATTCCTCTGGAGTTCTAACAGCTACTTATAATAATAACAATTTAAGGACTATAATAATAATTTTCTCATACACAATCTTTGTTGTGAATGAAGCATTCTTACTTAATCCTTAACATTACATCCTAATAACATACCTCATAAGAGGTAGTTGATAAAAAATCCTTATTAGATTTATTTTTGTGAACTTATGAACTACGAGTATCACTGCTTAATTTAATGAGGCTATAGAATTCGAGACATTCCTCTTTCAAGAAATACCTTGGTTACCCTCAGTGTAAGTGCGGGTCTCGTACCTACTGTTCGACTGTGTAAATAATACCCGTAGAGACAATAATGAGTCGGAACAATCGTAAGGTAGGTATAACGTGTTTGATTTATGCTCTGCCCGCTTTTCTAGATTGGTATCGAACGTTGGTATGATGTATTGTTTTTAATTTGATATGTGCATTTGAATATCACTATGTATAATATCAGTGCATTCTTTTCTATTTCGATTGATCATACGATTGACGACGGTTTCGAATGATTGATTTTTCTTATTGTATCAGTTTTCTTAACACAAATCGATTAAATTTAAATATTGATTTTTCCTTTATCGATTCCTTTATCGAAGTCGTTGAAAAATAGCACAGATTCCTCTAAGAATTCTACCTTACCCCTTCCTTCCCATCGATGTAGTAAGGAAAAACTAAGGGCAAAAATCCCATAAATGGGTGTTTTCTTCAAATTACTTAAACGATCCATTGGTTTTTACTAAAATTACTCAAATAGGTTTAGATTATTACACTTACATAGTTATTATGTACTCGTATAGCCTATATAAGCCTACCTCTAAAATGAGTCTATGAATTCTCGGACAGTTGCCAGTAAATACATATATCATATGATTACGTATTAGATACACGAAAACTTCGCATTAGGTCCCTTTAATTCTAACTGTGCGATATTAAGACCGCTTACGTAGCTAATAAATAAATCTTCACGAACTCATGGACCGTGGACAGTAAATATAATACGTCTTTACGTATTAGATACTGCGAAAGTAGTAGATGAAACTCAGTGTCTTAATCAGAGGGAACGAGGATAAAATTCCAAGTATGCTTTTGCAATTGTACGCACATATTAAAAATTGATTATCACTTGCTAACTGACGAAGGAAAACATCGTTGCGTTCTTTAAAAAAAGTTTACAAAGGTGTGTGAAGTCAACCAATTCTCGCTTGGCCATCACGGCCGACATGAACCTGTGCCCAGTGGCCCAGAAATCGGCTAACAATAGTGTGCATATCCATATATATAATAAAATCAAAGTTTCGCGTGGCAACAAATTGCATTCATTTACAAAAAGTATACAGGAGGATATAAAATAATTAATAATAGAAATATCTATAATTTGAAAAAAATATGTCTCTGCGACTATGTCAAACCAAAACTACTGAATTTATTAAACTCAGAGAATAACACTATACGTATATTCCAAATGTTACGGCAAATGTTAAATACCTTCCATTATTTCTTTAATCCATTAAAACCGCGGGGCAAAGCTTGTATATTATAAACAGGTGTAAATAGAGCTTCCTCGTTGTCAATAACATGTTTACACCAATCTAACAAGCTAAAGATTTCACAAGTGCTCTAAATAACAATTACCTACTTGACAATGATTCATGAAAGTATGACAAACACGAAGATCGTTTATTCAATTAACACACTTATGTCATATCATAGTTAAGAAAGGAATTCATTGCAATTACTTTTTTGTGCTATTTATTTTACGTAATAGATAAATGTTACACATTATTAAGTAGAAATAAGACGAATAATGAATAAAAATAGAACGAAACGTAACGAATAAAAATAGAATTTATTAATAATTAGTAAAATTTAAACCTTTACCGAAAAATATACAAAATAATTTACCGTAATATTTGATGTTTTTAGATAGATTCCGGTACATTTAAATCTAGCTTCGCTATAAATAAATGTCTCAATTATGATAATTATTTATTTATTATGAAAAAACCTTAAAAGATCTGTAGAACTCCCCTTTTATTTGCATTTTTTTAATGAATCGGTTTAAACAACACAGCTTTATTGTTTTAATATCTATTAAATAGTAAATACGTGAATTGACATTTAAATAAATGCCAATATTAATTACATCACTCGTATTCAAATATTTGGTTTCATTCACAGGTACAATGAACGGCCACTACGGGATTATTTATATGGTATCAAGATAACAATTGGAAATCTTGGTAATCCTACACCACATACCTACCTACTATACCTACATTATACCTAAGAGCTACGATAAGGTTTTGCTAAACTCCTATCACCTAAAACCTCAAGGTTCCTGAGATACCTTAAGACGCCCTTTATACACTCAAGAATATTGCGAAGCTATTGGCCCTTTGAGGGTACTCCTTGTTTAGAAGATACCGTTCGCTTTACGTAAGATTACGTAACTATACACCGCACCTACAATCTATTAAAATAAACAAATATACATCAACAAATTGTTTGTTCATTTATTGATGAAACTTAAATATTAATCCATAAACCACCAATCATAGTTATCATAAAATTAAAGATCCGTCAACCCATTATTGTCCCACTGCTATGCATGGGTCTTCTCTCACTTTGAGAGAGTTGCAGGCCATAGTCCACCGTGCTGGCCAAGTACGAAGTGGTCTACCACTTCAGACACCTTTTAAGAATTTTTTAAAGTACTTTCAGGTGTGTAGGTTTCCTCACGATGTTTTTTTCACCGTAAAGCAGTAATAATTAACTTCTAATACGCACATAATTTTAGAAAAATCAGTGGTGCCTGCCTGGGATTCAAACTATTTCGACCGAGTTTCAACCACGGCTATCACTGCTCTGCAAAATTAAAGGTAGTAAAACCGATTGTTCGACTCCAGAGGCTTCACCGTCAGAGCTACTTCGCCTTGTAACAAAAAGGTTAAGCGCTGCTGTGTTTTGGCTGGAAAAGTGTGGTAAGGCGTAGCAACGCTATTGCTAACGTCAGGTAAGAGTCTCTGATCTTATCTGGGGTTGATTACTAATTTCTACCGGCGTCAGTGGCCACGTACAGTCAGGCGGAACGCATGCTTCTTTGCTACTTCATAATTATGAATATGTAACCGAAATGTTTAGTTTATTAGAATTAAATAGAAATAGATTTATTTATTAGAATTAAGTAGTCTCTTAATTTGGTATAGGTAAGGTAGCCGTTGATGAACAAATGAAACAAAAATATTGACTAAAAGTTCGTTATATTCATATTATATTCATATTATAACAAAATGAATCACTCATATGATCGTTGATTAAAATACTGTGTATTCTTAAACACAATATCTTTTTTTGGATAAAAATATTTTCCTTCCAAAAATAACGTTGAAAACGTTTAAGTCTCCATTCTCTCAAGATACAACGAAACCAAATTAAAGAGGATCACGCACGAATCAGGCTTTTTAAATAAGGTTCAAAAGATCTGCCTTGGAATGGTTTTGATTTTTAGGAAAAAAATTAACAAAATACAATTCAACTGTTTTCGCATATAAAAAAACACGTTTGTTTGCTCTACAAAAACTTAAAATAAATAAAAAGCACAGGCTTTCGCATGACTTTAAGTTATTAAAAAAACAATGAAAATGATAAGTATTTCTTGTAGTATATTTTAACGTAGTTGTTTATTAGAATCAAATCATGAACTCCATGCCCATGGCGCAATAAATTTGCGAACAAGACAATACATATTGCGCTCTCTGTCGCACTTAGCAGAGGCCTTACCAGAAGCCTAGTTTTGTACCATTGTATAACCCAGTTTTCTGAAGATCATCTTAATATAGGCAGGCGTCGTGACTCATGATTGCATAACAAATTATATAAACAAAACTTTTTAATAGTGTTGGTCCATATAGATTAAAGGAATAAAACTAATTTGTCACCTCGGCCACCCACAATTACAAGTATTATATCTTTTGCCTTTACCCTTGTAGGAATTCATAGGCTTTAAAAGATAAGTGACGCACTGCACGAATTCTCAAATTTTTACTTTTATTGTCTCGCGGGCAAGGTTCATGTAATCTTAGTTATGATAACAATATTTTACTTCCATATTTTTCGTAAACACTACAATTAGACTTACTTGTGATAAGCATATTATTCAGATATTTCTGCAATACAATTTTATTATAGTATAATATGACACAATTAAGCCGCTAAGTGTGAGCGAAGCCTAAACCCATTGTGAGAGTAGGGTAGGTGATACAGAAAAAATATCAAATAAAATCCGCCCTACTTTCGCCAGCGAAACCACATGAATACTTTTAATGCAAAGAACGGTACAAATGAGAAAGGGTGGGGGAAGAATAGGGTAAGAAAATATTAAAACTTTCTTTATTCGATCTCGAATACTGCCGCGCAATCCTTTTCGCTAACTTTCTTTAATATAACTACGTAGCGTTATTATACTCGTATATTAGAAGGGGAACGTTATGAGTATTATACAGTACGTAATTATATTACTTGTACTATTATTTCGTTATATTTATTTCGTTTCTCTTTTACGCAAAATTAATATATTATGATTTTTATATGTACTAGGCAAAGTTGATAGAATTCTTGATGATTCGACTCCGAGGCACCACTGCCTCACCTTTTTCTGCCTAACAATAACAGTTTTTAACGCCGTTGTGTTCTATTCAGAAGGGACCTATACTTATCCAAGGTATTACAACTTAATCCACATGGGTAGCAATGCTCCTGTGTCCATTTTCAAGCAAGAATAATCTTATGTATTGATTACGAATGTCTATTAATGTTAGCAGCCACTAACTATCAGATGGACTGCATTTGCTACTTTAATTTTACAAAAATATAAAAATAACGATGTGTATGTCTATCTATCACAATATTTTACGTAGAGACAATTCTGCAAATGAAGTTTATAACAAAAATTTTACAAATATGAATATGAAAATCTGTTGAAAGATAAGTAAGCTTAAATGTGCCATTTGAAATATTCTAAAAACTTAATACGAACACAGTATCATACAATACGCAATTATTCCGTTTAACATTAATCCGAGTTAAGCGAATATAAGATATAAATCCTTTAAATGCCGACAAAGTTGCGATTAGGTACGTGTTTAAATGTTCAAACAAGTTTTCTTGATACAGTCCCCCGAGGCATGAGACATACATGATTCGCAAAACACTCGTTTAATACTCATTTCAATGCCATTCCGAGATTTTCATTCTAGCCCGAGGAAAATCGAGTTTGCGCCTCTTCATCCCACAATTCGCATCTGTGTGAAATGGCTCTATAGGAGACACGGACGTTTTCAGTTTTATTTGAAAACGGTTACAAAACCGTTATTTGGATTTCGTATCGATATGGAAAACTGGTTTCTGATATCGATATCAGAAGGTACTATTTTTTTTATCAGACTGAAATAACAAACGAGCATGCAGTCCACCTGATCGTAACTGGTTAGTAACTTCATAATATATAGAATTGGGGTTCTATCTGAAGTCGATCACAGATGCGTTGCTACTCGCGAGGACTGAGATGGTAGCCTCATATGTAAATGAGCCAGCAACCACACCCTTCCAACAAAACGCAACCCTAGAAATTGGTGTGGCGTTGGTACAAGTGTCAAATATCACTAACCTTAAGTTTAAGTTTAGTCCGTCCCTGATTCCGGGATAAGAATAGGGCTACGGTATCCCCTGCCTGTCGTAAGAGGCGACTAAAAGGGGCTTCCGGGGTTGCGGGCGGCTAGAGT
>DWTU01001074.1:0-14251 GCA_018251515.1 Cecropterus confusis
TCTTCATTGTTCATAAGTGAATCGAGCCTTATTAAAATATTACTTTTTTACTTTATTACTTCTTTACTGTGGGTATTTATTTTACGTCCCGTGATCTACAAGATTGCAAGCGAAATTGATAGATTTATCAGAAAGATTTGAATCGTAGTACCTACCGTATGAAATCGTGCTATGATGCTCTAATCGACACGACGTAAAGAATAATACTATATTCGCAGTGATTCATGAAACAAAATGTAAATAAAACAAATTTGTGATTCAATGAATTTGAATAAAGAAACACTTTACACTTCAGATTTTAAGAAAAAGTAAATTGGAATAAAGCAATCATAGTTTAAGAATAAGGTTGCATTCAATTAGCGTTTTACTTTCACTCTCATTCATAAAGATGGTACAAGAAAACTCAATATATCAAGGTTTCAGTTCTTTGACCACGGCATGCTTTCATTTAAACAATGATAATGTAAAAAATATTAAGTCAGTTATCCCTTAAATCAAGTATATAAACGAGATCTATGATATCTTTACATATTTACAAACAAATTGTAATATTTTATACGCGATTCCACTTGCGTTCATCACCGTGCGCGGATTATTTCATTGTTGTATAGTAATGCATTTTTTTAAACACTCAATTGTTACACTCTTCGAAAAAGAACCACCGCGGCATCTAAGATTGCGGTTACAAGGTAGAAATAGATGCAATCGTGGTGCCTCATGTGTCAAACGATGTGTCAAAATTCTACCACCTTTCAAAATACCTCTATTTTTACATGAAATGTCGCAATGCACGCCATTAATGAAAACGAAAATTAAAGGCTCCTTTTTAATATTATTTAAAATATCATAAGCCTCACGACAAACGGAAATAAAAATGTAATCAGTTGCTACAATTATTTTCTTGTGCCGATTAGGTTCTAACATAGGCTTTAATCGCGCCACTTCCGCGTAGCTCATCCCGCTGCGCGACCCAGCCTAGCCTCCCGTTAGCGCGCCGTTACGTGACGCGGCTGACCCGGATCCAACCTGCACCAAACGCACCGCAAAAACGCACTAACTGTCGCAAACATCTGATATGTAGTACATTACATATAAATACACGTACGTACGCACACATGAGATCGAAATGAGGTCAGGAAATGTTATCCCCATCCTATTAACACATTGCGTTTAATATTTTACACGTAAGAATTTTTCTTTATTTTAGAAACAGATGTCGAATTTAGTGAACGAGTGCCTAGTACATAGTAGTAGTAGTTTGGATTCTGAAGTTGTCAAGAAATTCAAGGGCATCCAAATAAGGTTTCGATCAAAGAAAACCTATTTGTAACGGGTCTATTGCCTAGGGACCTAGATTAAATGGCGTCAGTAATTAAAAGCACAAGTAGTGTAAGTCGGTCCGCTAGGCTCAGGTGACACTTATCAACATGGCGATGGGATCACATTCCGTGAACGTCGCGCTTATTACACAAGGAGCTGAGCTCATGTGGGTAAATCGCACTGCTAATTGTGGGCTTTTAGGAACTATACTTCTAAATACGAATAATACGAAAGTTCTTTCAATGCCCATTTAAATGTTCTCTAAATCTTGTCCAGACTAGTTAAATAACATAGAAGTACCGTTAGTAATAGCGAATATATACCCATTTGTTGTCTACCAAAGATCGAAAGTTTTATACCAATTATGAATTTTCATGAATGACAATTGCCAAAATTCGTAAGCAAAATTTGGATAAATAAAAGGCGAAAATGAGGAAGCTGTAGAACCATCACCAAACTAAGTGATAGGTGATAATGGTCACTTTCTTGTTTTTGTAATAAAAGTAAAAAGCGCACATATAGACCTCGTTACAGTTCCTACTTGGATAAACCCTTAAGAAGAGAACGGGCCTACCTTAAACCGGTCACGGTTGTGTTACTTATAAGTTGTCTAACTGCACCCTTAGAAATAAGATAATTATTGAACTCCCTGTTTCTAGATTACAAAACCGATCTGCCCAAACGTTCCTCACATGATTCCGAAAAGTTTTTACTACATCAGACGGATTGAATGTATACTTATATAGATGTTTATTTACTAATTACGTTCAAAAACTAACAAAGTGTTGCCTATTTATTACAATACATCATCCAACTCAGAACAGACCTACTGTTCGTACGAGTATCGTATCGTATGAGCATCGAAATTTTGCAAGTTGAGTGACAAGCTAATAGAAAAACAAATTCTCTAATCAACTCAATAAATGTATGTTTGAAGCAATCAGTCGTTCGTTGACAGTGTCGATTCGGGGAGCGTTGCCAACTTGCTATTTGAATCGGTCTGTATCGCGATTCGTGCGTGGGCGCACTTCCTGGCGCGACGCTCGCCGTAATCGCGACGTGCCCAGACGTCGGCACAAACGGACCAGCGTAAAATGTGGACTCGATAATATTACAAAAATGTACTACACACATGATTTTGCATTTACGCTACTGCTATTATTTAACGCTTTCAAGAATTCAGTACTTCATGCTTATGATAAATTATGGTACTTTTATACAGGTCCCGAATTAGTATTTGTATTTTAAGCTAATACATTGTTTGTGATGCCGCCCGCGCGTTCTAATTTTGACGTTCCTATGTCTACCTAGTTATTTCACTCTTACTTCACTACACGCTCATTATTTATTTTAATTTATCTCCAAAACTTGAGATATTAATTACACCTATTCCTTTACCTTAAAACATTATACAAATCTTTAATTTTTCAGTATAACCACGTTTCTGGTACTTTCTTGGCCCGATCTGTATAGCACACAAAATATTTAATTCTGTTGTTTTGGTGAGTTTTTTCCATTACTTACTTTGTATTGAAAATTACGTTCTTTTAGAAACAAGAAATTTTATTCATCCTTTGCCTTCCGTGTTAGGCAGATAATGAAGAAAAGGATGCATTAAAACATAATTGGCGCATGCGAAGTTAAACATAATGTAAACGAGGTCTTATTTAAACTGGTTCCCATTCCGCAGAATCTACATATTCTTGTTTTGATTATTATTTTGTTTTAATAACAGTGGCATAAAATCTGACAAAAAACGAATCTCGTCTTTATTGTCCGAAAGCAAAAGGTCAATTTAATCATAACTTATTTTTACAAAAATTGAGGTGGAATGCCGTTCATCTGATGGGAGATAAGTAAGTAGTGACTGTTGTCCATCGACATCCGTAACAAAGTACACATAGAACAGAGGGCTCTACCTGAAGATGATCGCAGATACATGGATACCCCTGAGGACTAAGATGGTCGCCTTGCATTTGTCTGCTGGAATCCACACTATTCCAACGAAACATATGAACTGCTTCACGTTGGAAATGGGTGAGACGGTGGTACCTCACAGGTCGAAGAAAAGTACTCGTATGTATATTGATAGAAGCTATTTTGAAATAATTTAAAACCAGATTTAATCAATCGTTGAGACAAATATCTATACCGAATTATATAAATATGCATTATGATTTAAACGCATTCTGTAGAATTACGAGTTAGCATTTTTAGTAAGTTGATAGAATAATTTGTGAAATACTAATATTTTCGTATTCGCGAACATCATCCGGCACAGCCGTCGGTCGCTAGTCGCCTGTTTATAATTTTGTCGACAAAAAGTATACATAAATTTGAATATATTACACGAACAGGAAATACCGAGACGCCGCAAAACAGACAATCAGATGAACAAAAACAAAAGATGCCATTATGTTTTGAGTACATCCATATTTACGTACCTACGTAAGTATTTACCAATTCACATGCCAACTTTATCTCTGTATCTCTATATATTTTGAATTATTTACTTTTCAGCATATACCTTAGTATTTCTTGCAACTCAATTAACTTTTGTATTTTTGTATATATTATAGTTTAGTAACGTACTAGGTAGGTATTACACACAAGAAACAGTTTTTTGCGGTTCTAAAGTTAATGTGTTATTAACGTAATTCCTTCCACTTATTTAATATATTACCTTTTCCCCTCTATCGTCTTGTTGAATTAAACAAACAAAACGTTATTCAATGAAGTGAATTACACAATGAACTGATAGCGTCATTGACAATGAAGCAGAAAGTTGTTTCTGATCATAAAAACTAAACAATTGCAAGGCAGTCTATCTTCTCAGACAGCATGGAGCAAACACGTAGGGAGGTGACGTGACAATGACTCCGGTCATCCAGAGAAATTATTAATTGGACCCTACGAAGAC
Organism: Cecropterus confusis; assembly: GCA_018251515.1. Lineage (NCBI taxonomy): Eukaryota > Metazoa > Arthropoda > Insecta > Lepidoptera > Hesperiidae > Cecropterus > Cecropterus confusis. Next base: position 4,241 of record DWTU01001074.1, read on the forward strand.
AACAAAGAAGCGGAAATATAAAACTTCTGCGACGCACCCCTGCCGCGTGAGGTGCTTTACCTGACTCTTGCCCTGCCTTTGTACCTTTATTGAATAGAAACTATTTACTTATGGGTCCCTGTGGGAATTGCGCAACGATGACGATTATTATGTGTTTAAGATCAACCATTAAAAGATACTACTTACACTAAAATATTTAATGTAAGCAGTACACTGAATAGGTTATAGGTTAAAGTAATAATCCTCAACAGTGAACCAATCCTATTATCAAAACGGTCAAAACGGAAAAGATAATGGAACTGTATTTTACCAAGGAATATAAAAAAGGTAATGAAAAATTTGAAGCAAAGCAATTTATATCATAGTGCAACAAGAACCCCTATGATTTCACGATAGTTCTTAAAACTTAAAATAACGTTACGTACATATGAGCCTACTCAAGTAAATATAAAGTTTTAAATCACACATTTCTGATAACAATGAGTTTGTAAACCCAGTGGACATCCGAAATCGTCGATACAGTCCACTGGCGTCTGACCGCTCTATATCTCACAGATGGGTGTCAAACAAATCCATGGATGTTTCCTAGAAGGGACCGCGCGGCGCTTTAAAGACCCTTACCTTTTTTGTACCTTTAAAGATAATAAATGGTGTATTAAAAAAAAAGACAATCGACCTGTTCAGTAGATAACGATCGGGGATGATTTTTATGGAAATGCGCGCCGGAATTATAACGATCAGGAATCCTTTGGGATGATATGGAGCGAGGCCAGCAGACAATACGTCGGCGAAAACCGAAACTCAAAGAGTACCCATCCAATCTCGCTCTTATGATGTTAATGTATCGAACAGAATATCCATCGATAAGCAACATTCGATTTAATTTTTATGCACAGTTTTTATTATTATTGTTTTAAACATTTTGCTATCATTGTTACGTTAATTTGAACTATTCTAAATGAAGGTGTACTAATTATGATTTATTTTTAAGACCCGAGATAAAATTCGTTACAGATCAGATTTTTATATGATCAACTTTTATTTATTCACTCAAAATGCTGTACGCGCAGAGCCTTTTTGGCCTTTCCTGTCGTTGATACATCACATGATTCTGGAACTTGGCATATCATATAGAATACTCACATTGAGTTACATATTAATATACGTTAAAAAGTAAATTTTATGCTACTGGGTACAAACATTCTTAAAGTACTTACCGGAATTAATTTCCAAATACCCATTCCAGTCGTACATTCAAAGAATCAGATAATAAAAGTAACGCCGGCGTCTACAGGAACAATGTCCTTCCTTTAAAGCGCCTCTTCTTAAGGTCCCATTTTGTTTGCAATCCTTTAGATTCCAAATTCCAACAAATAATGGATATCACATAAAGCACTTGAGTCTATTTTTTCTAATTCTTTGTTATCTTCCTCAAAATAGAAATGCTAATATCTTGTTGAGCCATTGTTCTCAATAATATCGGTTAAAAATGAAGGAATTTGTGGGTTTGTCCGTTAGCGTGTCTAATCTACGCGAATTGTTAAAAAGTTTTTGCTACTACAAGATTACCAGTACATAAGAATTGATCAGTAAATCGCTTCTTCAAAAGATATAATCTTGTTCTACCTTGTAGGTATTGTATATTTAAGCTGCGAATTGATTTTCTATAAAAATAATTACACTTTTTGTTAGTTTATTTACTAGACCACGATGTGTTTTTCTGTTATATATATAGCTACAATCTGCTACATATTATTTTGAGTAGTGCGTATATTACAATGGTTAATTTGTTGCAATTCTAATTACCAAATTAAGAGACTATTCATTCATAGAGACTCTATTATAAAATGATAGTATGTGAGAAATCTTGCTTTGCAATGTAATTATATCTCAGTTATCGTATTCATCGGTAAGACATTCGTTCTCGTAGTGCATGTTTGCTTTTTATATCAGAACAAATTCCTTGCACTTGCACTTTTTTCTATTTCTATACAATTTATATCATTTTTTTAAGAAATAATATCTTTATTTCGCAAAAGGTGTTATATTTTTTATATATTAATAATTACATATTATGATGACATGCGAGTTAATAAAAAATATTTACGACAGAATATAATTTAAAAATTTAATTAGCAGACGCGGAAAGTTGCTAAATTATAAGTAAGTAATATGTTATACATCCTTGGATATATATGAAATCATGTAATTATCCAAAAAAATCATAGATACATATATTGCAATTGTTCTTTTGGTACATTTTCAACATACAATTTTATAAATGGCGAGTACATAAATACTATATAAGTTTAAGATATAATTAATTCACAAAATTTGTAAGTCCAAAATCCTCATACCACAAAACAGTTACAACTAAAGAAGCCCAGCTCGTCTGGCGTGAACAAAGCACAATGGCCAACTCACTGCGAGTTGAATATCCAAAGGAACCACTGTTTACCACTTCGTTTCCCATTCAATCTATTGTTCGGAAGTGAAGAAGTGCTTCATACTGGAAATATAATGTTTCCCTTTGTGCCGAGTTAATATTTTAGCCTGAACGAAATTCACTTCTATTGTAACCCGCAAACGTTACCTGCTTCAAAAGAATAAGCGTGCGGATTGCACGCATATAATACGAAAACTTTATAAATAGTTCAATATGTTTGAACGGATCATAGTATGCATAATGCGAAGTGTGCATTACAGAGTTTATAAGTGGGCTGGCCGTTGTAATTGATCGACGCAAAAAAGGTTTACGTATTCTAAACTTAGAGTAACAAAAGGATCTTCCTAGGAATCGATCCATCACAGTATTCCTTGGAGAAGATCAATTGAATACAAAAGCATATTAGTGAAGATTAATTAAAGTTCCTCCGGCTCTAAAACAAAGTTCTCGTTGGTACGACTTATAAAGATATAGGTATTATCTGGCTAATCTTAGTAATATATATAATATTCTAAATACGAAAGTAAGATAAGTAATGTAATGTAAAGTTGTAAGGTGTTTGTGTTTCTTACTCTTTTAGGCAAAAACTTCTTTGGATTTCGTTGAAATTTGACACACAGAAATTTTATGACGTCGATGACACATGGGACACTCATCACCGTAATAAACGTACGACGACCGTAGCGGGCGGAGCCGCGGAAATAAGCCGGTAATTAATCAAATAACGATCCACGTGGCGGAGGGGTCACCATACCGGTCTGATACGCAGTGGGTCCCAGATTCGATCCCCGGCCAGACAGACATCTGAATGATGAGTTTAGATGTTTGTTCAAAGTCCGGGTATTTGTATATTCGTCTTTGTGAGCCCATGGCACCCACGACACAGGAGAAAATCCTACTGCAGAGCTATGAATGTAGAAAGCGTGTTAATGGTTACCAATTCTTGGATGAAATAAATAGTAGGTATCTAGGTATTTATTATTAGGTACCAATTAATAAAATAGATATATTTACATATCTATTAGTAGGATAATTTATTAGTATTCGGTCGAGTCTCGCCCATATGAATTGGCCATTTTTACTTTTATTATTCTGACTAAAAACCTAAAAATGTAAAACACATAATTAACAACCAGCCGATTTCGAATATTTCCTTGGATAAGAAGTACATTTTTCGTATCGAATACCTATATTCAGATTCGTAACACAAGTTAGACGTTTGCATTATATCATAGACATAGACGATTACTTGAATCGCGAAATCAAAATAAATGAAGTACACTCGTATTTACTCTTATAATGTAGTATACCAAAGAGCATCGGTAACAAGACGCGCAATGAATATCTATCGACATGTAAAGTATCTATAGTCTGGTGACTGTGTGTACCTACTGGATGGACCGAGCTCGTCGCTCTCGACCTTGGATGACGCTAAAGCGTTTTCCTACTTAACTTCCTGCTCGATTCCATCTTGGTTTGAGTCGACTTAAGTCGACTGCCGGCACTTTGGCTTTGTTTCAACTTCATGCATCACATATACCTACCGTGTACACATACCGTACCTTATACATCGCACACACTTCCTATCTCGCTACTCACACATATAAATTAATCTTTTAATACTCTTGCTTACAATTACGCTACTTTTAGATTGACAGAAATGTCGATGCCAATCGATATTCTTATCCGTGAACCACATACGCATTTTTTTATTTTTTATCGTAACATCAACGTCGAGTATACAAGATATAGGAAGTGTTTGACCACTGGTCGTGGTCTCCTGAATAGACATAGGCAAAAAGAAAAAATGTCAATGTTTCCCATAAAATGGATATAATTAATTGAGCTACATTTTAGATGATACCGCACATTTGTAACTCGTAATCCTTGTAAATCATAACACCATTAGAGACAAATGTAAGTAATTTATTATTAGTCTACTTTATTATGTAAAACAGTTCAAAGCCATAAAATTGATTACAAATAATAAACACAAACATTATCACACGTTTTTTACACCGTATCACAATGCCTTACGTAAGTTCAGCCACAAAAACCAAGGAACCGACAATTTTGTCACTGTTATTCTGGGTTTAATTCCAAATACTAGGTTCAAACAATTGTTACAAACTAAACACGCTCATTGTTTGGATAGTAATTGAAGTTTTATTTTTAAAAATTAATAAATGAGCATTAGCGAAGCAGAACGTTCTATGTGGGAATTTGTTTAAATCAGGTTGAGTTAAATTATAAATAGATAGATAGATAATTTATAATTTACTTTGTTATTTTTATAACGATTTATTTTGGCAGGTTTCTCAGTTGCCGGCAGAATATCTCACAGTAGTTAACGTTTCACGAACTAATTATTTCCTATAGGAAATCATTGTTAGGAAATCATTAATTCGAGTTCGAGGTTATCAATTTATTATTACGATACATGTATGGTCAAAACATAAGGATTCATCTAAAGACTTTAAATGTGGAATACACGGTTCGTGCCTTTTAATAGTTTTGTATACAAAAATATCATTTAGTCTGCTACGGCCCTTGTCTGACACGCTCAATGTCTGTAGATATAAACAAAGCACTCTTGAAAAAGAGAGTTAAATAATAATGTGGTACATTAGGTGTGCTGGGATTAAAAGTCTTCGCCTCACTTTTGAATTACTAAATGTGCGGTTTCTTTAAATGGCGTGAATTACAAACCGCCATGTGAGACAATCCCAGTAATGGCCTCGTGTCGCGTATCGCGAGGCGCGACCGTTGTTTAACCCGAATGTATTTGCTTTGCGGGTCGGGGTTTCTTTTTACTTAGAAAAATATATACTTCCTGAACATAAGCAGTGACATAATGCCTAGTGGCAAGGCAACAGTGCTGGTGAAACAATGCGGCAACACGGCGACGCGGCCATAGACAATGTATCGCATCGCGACGCGCCCTCGCAATCTTCCTAATGAGTGAACCCTTTCACACTTCGGACAAAGCTGGGGTTTCACGGGTGATGTGACATGTATTCACAACCTCGCCTTTTGTTAATCCCAGCTAAAATGAGTTTCAGAGTTCTGAAAACGTAGAAACGAGAAGTAACAATTTTCAGGTGATTACCATTACTTAAGTGTATTTAGGTTTTACGTAATGATAATGTTGTTTTACAATCTTTTATGTCGTCCTCTTGGATCCAACGTTATCGCACTAGTGGGCACGGGTTTCTTCTTAGCATAAGATTTTTAATCTATCAATGGAACTATCAGTGACTGTCAGACAAATCCATTGTTTGTCTGGAAAAACGCTCAAAAGATTCCTTAAACTTTATTTCAAAAGACAATATCTGCATAGCACCAAATAAGGGCAAACTTATTTTCCATGATTTAAAATTAATTATAGAAATCGAGATAGTTAATTTATTAATTTCACTCTTGTACAGATGTGTCTTGTGTCAACAAATATTGTTCCTCCTTGGATAGGTCTTTCATTGCTGAGCATAGTATATTCCTGTTCAGCTGTTTCTTCTAAGATTCTGCTCTTTTTTTCACGGTCGGTGTCAGACTGTACATCCTGGTTGATTGATTATGATATCTAATTGTTCCAATACTTCAACCTACTATCTCTTCGACCCAAGTCTTTGCAAACTAGCTATTCTAACATTTTCTTGTATGATGGAAATAGGAATTCTTTAAAACCACAGGAGACAACGGTTACGTGGGATTTTTTACCGCCTAAACCCCCTCGAAGGTCTCCCTCGACGCTATGTAAAGTATTCCAGGATCTCAAACAGAATGCCACTGATCGCGTTTTCGCTATAAGGCACTGCTCGGGAAATCAATCACACTTCTACATTTTCGAGTGCTTACGAGGCTATCCGGCTATGACGACCTTCACGAAGTAGCTCGTTCGGCGATTAAACTTACCACTCTTATCTTAGTTCTACTCTGGTCTATTACTGCATCTCATAGCGCTGCCTGTACGATAATAATAACATATTTACTGCGGCTTCCTTCTACCTGTATACTGGCTTCCTTATGAATACCAAATATGTACGTTCACGTTGTTGGCGTATAACTTATTATGAGTAAGCATTTTATAAGTAGGTATTGTCAAGTTAAATCCATTCTATAACAAAACAAAAGAATTAATTTAATATGTTATAGTTTATTATACAACTTTATTGTATAATGTATCAAGGAAAGCAAAAAAGTTCACAACTATTAACAAGTACCTAATAATCGCAACCGGAAACGCCGTTTAGAGTAATTTATACCTACCATACCACCTAGCTACCATAGCGTCAGCGCAATTGCGGTTATTCACGCTACAATGGCCGCTATTATCGTACTCGATTTATATTTAATTGACTTATCAATTAGTACGACTACTTGCGTACTTCTCATGTAGGCATTTCCATATTTTTGTACTGTTTTTAATTTAAATACTAAATTATTTTCAAGTTATGTAAGTATCTACTAAATCATACTCACTTCAAAAGATAAATTAGTAGATAGTGGAAATTTCTGTAACGACATACCACCAATATTTTTTATCGTTAAGAAAGAAATATTTTTCATTGATCATGTAAGAAAAACACCTAATTGAATAAACTGAATACTAAAAGGTAAACAGTTAATTTAGTTTTTCGTTTAATTCCTCAAAATAGCCGTCATAAAACATCGTAATTACTACCATTACAATTTATTTTAAAGACATCGCTTATCGCGTAGCGTAATAAACAAAACATATAAATGTTTCATGAATTCACCGACTGACATAATAGTTGCATCACTAGCCAGCACATTGCTGTAATAATAAGGATGTTAGCAGTGCTGCGTGAGCGCTAGGTGCGGGGGGCGCTCAATAGGAAGCAAATGTACAAATAAAAGAGACAACAATATACATCGAACGCGTACGTTAGAAAGAGATAATGCCAAGTCACGGGGTTAATCGACAAGACGAGTCCAAATAACCGCTTTGTGTAAGTTTAGTTTACACAATTTACATTGCGCACGGTGTAAGTGTCGAGAGCTGTGACATGTATTCAGCTGAGACAACTGACGTAACAGGCTATAAATATTTTTTATAGCTAATTAGACGGTTGTACACCAACATACGGATTAATAGGTTTACTTGTTGCTAATACTCACTGATAATACGTTAGTCGGATGAAGATGTAAGCGATATCTGTGATAAACAAGCATTTTTTGATTTCTATTTAGACATCGAGATAAAGTTGGCACATTCCACTCAGGCTTATATTCATTTGTAATATTGATTATCGTACATATACTTGTACTGTAAATGTACTGTTTTTGTACTAATTATATTGGAATATACCTTTTTTATAATATGGAAGAAGCAAACGAGCATACAGCCCACCTTATGGTAAATGGCTACTGCCGCCCATGGACATCTGTAACCCTAGGTAAGACCAAAGTCTCACCTAAGGTTAGCCACAGATACGTTACTACCCCTGAGGACTAAGATGGAATGCCTTGGAACTTACCACACCCTTCAGACCAGAACACAGCAGCACATAACACTGCTGCTATAAGGCAGAAACACCTTCCTAATAAGCAACGGCCTCGACATTATTATTACCAGTAACATGTACGCATAACAACGACAATTAATAAATGAAGGAGCATTTTTGGTTACCAAAAACAGTCATTACTCTTCATCTATGAGGAATTCAGTTAAAAATTAAGATAAACAAATTGAACTGATTGGCTATATTTTATATAACTATATTTTTCAATTTATCTATAATTGCAAGAATAAGCTCTAACAGACCCTTCAGGTAGACGAGTTTGGAATTTGAACAGATCTGATTTGTGCACCTGTGAGCGTAAAGGGTTGAATTAATCTCTTTTCTCACGATCTCACATCAATAAGTACTGAATTATTATTACTTATTAAACTGCACCTGTATTATATAAAATATTATAGTAGAGACATAGTATGAACATTTTTTGATTAATAATAAGGTCACTCAAATATGATTTAAGTCCTAGTAAATGTAATTTAATATAAACTTTTTGAAAATGGACATTGAAATTGAAATAGAAACATGAAGTCCAACTGACAGTTACTCACTATTGCTAGTCGGCATATGAATCAACTCCACGTATTGCTGCTTGGTTTGAAAAATAATTCAACTCAAAAACGCAAGATTTACAGGAGAGCCAGGTAAATCATAAACAATGCTTTTTGTTTAGTGAATGTGTAGTGTAGTGTTAATATAATAAAAATATATTAAAAGGTCAATAACGGTGTCGTTAGAACCCTAAGTTGTCAATCCTAGGATAAAACTATATGTTTAATTTAAAATTGATAAATTTTGGATTGTGTGGTTGTTTTTTTTATAATATGGAAGTAGAAACGAGCATGCAGTCCACCGGATAGTAAGTGGCTACTGCCGCCAATGAATATCTGTAATCAACCCTAGGTAAGATCAAAGTCTCACCCAAGCCAAGTGTCAAAGTTAGCCACCAAAGTTAGCCACAGCGTTGCTACCCCTGAGGACAAAGTTTGAACGTCTCGGATAAGTATATCTCGAAGGGTGTGGTAAGCCCTTCAGACCAGAACACAACAGCGCATAACACTGCTGTTATTAAGTAGAGATAGGTGTGGCGAAGGTGTTTCCGGAGTTGAACTACAATGAGTTGTACCACCTTAAAGGCAAAGCAGCAATATGATTTAAGTAGATTCTACCTGCCTACTGTGCCATATATGACCTAATCATATATTATATGATTAGGTCATATATAGTACCTATGATGATTGTTTTTCTCTATTTATATTTAACATCAAACATCAACCAGGAAAAGCCTTTGTAAAACTATAAATTGTTTAGATGTCTTTTTTCTGTGATTTTTTTCTTTAGACTTCTTTACGTATTAAACTTTTTTTTATAGTCCAGAGCGAATTTTCTGAAAAAGTGGTGTGCAGATCACTGGTTGTCCGTGGCAGCATTTATTACTCGTACTTCTCAGCAGTTTATTTACTCTTTTTTAAATTATATTCAAGTGGTTCATAGCAAAACAAATGTGCGAAAGTTGGACACTAAATAAAACATAAAACAAATAGGTTGATAATTCCTCTAGGTCCAGAGGAAGGTAGGTAATCGATGTTTTTAAACAGAGCAGGTAAAGAAGGTGAGCTGATAAGGTCCATTATCAAAATGTACAAAAAAGGCTAATGCTCTTTTTTCTAGGAACAATTAAATACTAACTACTAACTATATTATTTATGACGTAAATCTTGTAAAAAAACACATACTTTTAAGTAAATCAAAAAATCAGAAGCAAATCATTCAATAATACCTAGTCTGAAGTCAAAACTTTCTTTTTCGATCGCGTGATGGGCGGAAAATGACCTTTATCACCTCACCTCCTTTCAGTTTTAAATCATCTGAATTATAATTGAATACGACGCTTTTGAACATTAATAAACGACGTAAATTTCAAACATAATTTACATTATGTAATGTAATGTAAGGTCAACTCGGCGAAGACCGGCATACTTCATTTAATAAATAACTATTTGTCAAATTCTGGCTATCCTATTGCCT
>DWTU01001075.1:0-14248 GCA_018251515.1 Cecropterus confusis
GACATAAATACAAACAAAAATCATACATACATTCGCTCGAAAAACATTACCCTCCTTCTGACGCAGTCGGGTAAAAATAAATAAATTTACTAAATAATTAAATAATAAGTGTACAAATATTTCTCGTTTACCATGTAAAGATACTTGTTTCTGTTTATCTCCTACCGTGTTCCCAATATTCGCAATTCAAGGGTTATTAATTGCTTACGCTCATGGGAATAAAGGGTAAGTATTTGCAATTCTAATGCTTTGCTCGTCATCAGTATTTGATTGACCCTTACCTACAGATCTCTCGAGTATACGACCGACCCAATCAGTAGCTTCTTGAATTTGGTAGCAAACTTAATAGGGTTGGAATATATGTATCGTAATATTGTTGACAAGCTATTTTTGTTTATTGTAGGGGCTCGACATTTCTCTGAAAGAGGCGAAATGCGGTACTTCTTGACCCCGTGTACGTGGCTATCGATGATGTTTGAATTGGGTGATTGACGACCCGCGTGGCGGCGCGGTCACCATACCAGTCTGACACGCAGTGGGTCTCGGGTTCGACCCTCGGCCAGACAGACATCTGAATGATGAGTTTAGTTTTCTGTTATGAGTCTGGGTGCTTGTGTATTCTTCTTTGTGTGTCCATGGCACTCACCAGAAAGGAAAACATCCTACTGTGGGGCTATGAGTCTAGAAAGCGTTTAAGCGTTTATGTGTACTGCTAACTGTAGAGTGTGCAATCAACATCAAATTAATAAGTCTTACAAATAACTATGCGTCTCTATTTAGAGACGCATAGTTATTTGTAAGGTAGAAACCATTCTATGAATCATTTTTTTCAAGCGGCATTTCTTCCACCGTTAAACTCATTTTGCAAATTTCGAAACAATTTATAGCAATGGCTTCTCGTGGTCTTATAAGATCCCAAGATTTGATATTATCGTATAAAGCCGCCGCTTGCAGCGCCGAGCGATTTACGCTTGAAACGTATGTTTTGTGGCCCTCGAGTTAGTGGAGAATAGGTTAAAAGAGCTTTTTACAAGCAGATTAACATTTTTGAAGCGTTTTATCAATATAATTCAATGCATTCATTCCTTAAAAGTAACATTAACACAAATGTCATTTTGTTTGTTGGTCTTAAAAATAGGTATACCTACTTAAAAATTCAAAATATTTATTCAGTTTTTTTAATCTGTGATAGTTCATTGTTTGCATGATGTAGATAAGTGTTTTGCCTCCAGAAGGTAAAATTTACTGTCTACTTACAAAGCCAAGAAAAACGTGCTGAAAAGTGACCGTCGACCTCGATAGGTTGTTGTTTGAACATCGTTTCTTGAGTCCTTACATTACATTACAGGGTTTGTTCTAAAGTGGCGAATTAATAATGTGTCCTAGATATTAACTTAAAATAAATTAGACCATATTTTACAAACTATTTATTTTCAAATTACAGCTCTTAGCTTAGATGTCGTAGTCCACGCTGTTCCTGAGATAATTGAAGTTGGCTCAAGTATTAATTGTAATTTACACCTACAAGCAAAAACTAGCTAAAACTGTACGTTAATTGGACAAAGGTATCTGTTCCTTTAACCTAGAGAGCGCCTTTTTATATTTCCTGCTTTGGTCAATTAGAGGATTGCTTCGTTCGTTTTCACTAATCATATACCAAGAGTAGCGGGAAGTGTTGTAGTCTGGCAGAAAAGTGTGTAGGCTCAAAGTTCTTAGCAACATACTGTTCATTATCGTCAACCCATTAATTTCCCACAGCTGGGTACGACTTTCCATTTAGTGTGCAAGGTATAGGCTGTAGGCGCGCTGGTAAGCAAATTGTTATAATTCGCTCTTCTTTAAGATTTTGCGTATATTTTTGTGGGTGACCCAGAACACAATCTAAACTCATCATTCAGATGTCTGACTGACCAGGAATCGAACCCGGAACCCACTGCGTGTCTTTTTTTTGTAATAACTTTCTATTGTAATAGTGCGTTCCTATTAATTGTTTTGAATCTGCGAGCCGTTTTATTTTTATTATTTTAATTAATTTATATTACAGTTTTAATTTCATGTACTTACTGAATTGTTTAAATTTTTGACTTATTTTACTTGAGTAGGTTTTTGGGTCGTAGAAATAAAAGGTAGTGTTTGTTAGGTACATTATATGTCTATATTCAGAATCTTAATTCTATAATTTATCTCTAACTAAAGTTATAATAATTAAATTAGGGATCTACATGTACAAAATTGTTTATATACAAGAATTTTCATGCAGTTATTTTAAAACTAGTTGGTAGGTATATCAGAGTAGGTTATATCAGGGTTTACATTCAATACCTACATTACGTATGTGGAATTGGACACACAGACAAACAGGAAAATATTTAAAAACTTTAAAACACTGTTTAATATTTAAAAATCCAATCGATCAAAGTCCTTTGTTTATACTGTTTAAAATTTCCGAGTAAATGTTATCTTTTATTCATTATAACGGTAATCGGAATTGACTGCTTAGAGGAAAGTTTGTCATTCTGCGTAAGTCGTAAATAATTGAACAAAGGCGTATGGGTACGCGAGGGTACCGACATGTTTGCTCAAACGTGCAACGTAAAGAATCACACGCGTAACGTATCGCCCACAACGATCGAGGTGGCATGATATTGGCAGTAAGCCACCTGCGACCAACAATAATTTCAATATCAAAAGAAAAGTACAACGTTCACTATATTTACACATTTAACGACTGGACATTTGGCACAATAACGCGGTACACGTTCACACACTGCCCTCTCACGTCACTAGTCACTACGGGTTCTGAGCAAATATAGGTATGCAGAGATAGATATCTACAGAAATACTTTAGCCTCACCCTATAATCTCGACTTATAACAACGGTGAGTCTTACTCTATTTATTTACATCTCACAATCAGTCATACATAGTATTACACTTTTGGCAAACGAATTTTCACATAACTCCTTATAAGACTTAATTAAAATCGTTCAATTACCATGCTTCGATACGTTGACTTCAAAACAGCCGTAAAGAAGTATTGGGAGCTACGCCTAACAAAGCCATGTCGCAATATTCGGTTTTCTATACAAATATCAAGAGCAAAATAAATAATTTAGTTGGCACTGTACGTCGTCCTCAATAGGCCGGACTAAATTGCTAAATGTCTATTGAATAATTTACTTTTAAATAAGAAATCTACTATTCTTCTGCTTTACAGCAATAAAGTTGAAACATACCTATTTCACAACCGGTTACCGATGTTAGGTGTTGGTATGACTTGAAACACTACGATGAAGATGATACCTATGGAATATTCTAGAGTTTCTAAACTTGAGATTTAAAATTTGATATTGTCAAGAGTCTAGTCAGGGTAATTCGAGAAATTTCTAGAAATTGCTGTCGTAGTCGGAGCGACGCCGCGAGAAGTGTGACCGTGGGTACTCCCCAGTATACCCATATACTTGAGAGCCGCCGCCTGTCTGCCCGTATAATTGCGATCCTCCGCCGTAGCTAATGAAAAAGAAAGAAAAACATTTCAGAAAAACGTCTTGTTAAGTACAACATTCCAAGCGGAAATTAAATTCTCGATTGAGAGAAAATACGTCAGTCGTTTCAGTTCACCCATAAAATACGATCCTAAGACTCACATAGCTATATTGTGTTGTAATAGTCCGGGATCCGCTATCCATTTTTACCACTTATTACTATCAAACAAATTTTTCGAAAAAAGCTTAATTTCGATGAGACGCCCAACTTATTTTCTGGCAACAATTCTCGATTATGGTAGCTAAATAAGGCAGGGACTAAATATCTACTTATATTAATAGTAAATTTGCAATAAGACTTACCCGTAACCATTTCCTGCAGCTCCGTATATCTGCGAGCCACGCCCGGAGTCTGGCGTGTAATGTTGCATATATTTTTGTAGCTGCGGAGTCCATTCCGACCGCCAAGAGTCACCAGGATTCGGGTACGCCAGTTGTTCGATGAACGCCGTTGACATACGCTGGATAGAGATTATTTAAATTTCATATATCATAATTTATGGATGTTATTCTAATATTTGGTCAATAAGTGAGAATTAGTGAGAGGACAAAATTGACTCCAATATACCACGGAACGGTGATTTTCTATTACTTTACTGAGTTTGTTATGTTACTTGCATTTCTTATTTTTGAGCTCTTCTTTTAATTCATATGCTTCATGCATAAAACTTCTGTAGGAATATATAAATTAATTATTTGAATAGCACAATTACCTTTCCTGAAGGAAGATAGGGTAGATCCCGCTCCTTCATTTGATGCATATCATCAAAGCCTCCCATGTGACTCTTGTCCAATTCACGAAGCATGTCTTCACTTAGTGGAATTGGCTGCTTAGTTTTCGTACTCTTCTGTCGATTGACTAGCTAAAATTTTAATTAACATATGAAAATAATCAAAATTACATATCTTCTTACGATTTTAAATATATATGTTTATAGTACATACCACAGTAACCCCAAAAATGACGACAAATAGTAGTGAAGCAAGAGCTATAACGATAACAGCGATACCCCATTGTGGAAGTAACGATTCCTCTTCAGGTTCTTCAATTGTTGGTTCTTCGCGTTTTGGCAACACTGAATAACAATTTCATTAGAAATTAGTTAAAGGAAAAATATTTCTTGATTCTTAACGAAAATAATAAAGGGAATGCGGATATTTACCAATAAATTCTGTATACGCCGGATCCATAATAAACTTTCCTATTTCCAATTTTCCAGCTGATTTATCGATAGTCTTTGTCATCTTTTCATTGCTCTTTCTCATTCTATCTTCATCTGGCTGGTCACCTTGCATCATATCAGGATCAAATTCGTCTTCTATCTTCTGTTCTTCTAGAACCGAGCCTGGTTTAGCGGAATGAAGAGATTTATGGAACAATTTCTTAAGTTTAAGAGTATCAACTTTCTCTTCAACTTCGTTTAGTTCGATAAAATAGTCCACCAGTACAGAGCCTTGACTAAATCCGTCTATACGGATTCCTTTGTACCATTTGTTGAGTAAATCAGATTTTGAGTAGACGGAATTGAGCTGAAAATCATAAATATTATTAATATGCGTCTAATAAGGATTATCAGTGTAGTAATCATTATTATTAACGAAATTAGTTTCATTGTTTGTGAACGCTTTACCGCATACACATGTGCATTGTTTATACAAAGTATAATAATTATTATTGACATATTAGCAATTGTTGGGTCTTCTTTACAAACAAGTTTTATATTGTATATTCACTTTAAAAAACTTATCATCGCCAAGGAATTATGTTAGTAATTTTATTTTAAATTATGATTTAAAAGGTTGTCATGATTTTTGGGCATTGAAATGCATATATAAAACAGTTAAAATGAGCTAGTTATAGAGGAGAAAATAAATCTGTTCTAAGTTAGAAATTATGTTGTTAGATTATATATTTTGGCTACCTCTTCTTTAACCTCCTTTGCCAGTCTTTGCCATTCTATAGTATGTTGATCGAGCAACTCAGGCACCCATTTTACCCCTGAAAAATAATTACATTTTTATTTAAAGCTTTTAGACGCACACTCATGAACATAAATATCATTACTATAGCACAAAAATATTAAGGTACAAAACATAACATATAAATGCGCAAATTAATATAAAATAAACTTTTTTAGACTACATCTTACGTAACCTTACCTGAAACGATTTTAATAGTAGCTGCAATATCACACTCTCGTCGGCATACTCCAGGAGTTGTCGGTGGAGGTGGCGCTGTTGTCGTTGTCGTCGTAGTCGTTACGCGTCGAGTAGTAGATTCAGTGCTATATTCTGGTGTAGTAGATGTAGCGTTCCGTTGAAGTTCCAGCAAACGCTCAATCGAAAACGGTGTTGTAGATGGAGAAGGCCAACCAGTAAATTCAGTTGAAGCTCTGAAATATATTAAAAAATTTAACACCTTGCAAATTGATTATAAATATATAACGTAGCTTGATTTGTTTTATTTACCTTGTCGGCCAACCCTTTTGAATCTTTGGTGTGACTGGGGGTGGACCAATACTTGTTCTGGAAGTAGTAGTCTTTCTAGCAGATTTTGCTCCTGGTCTAGACGGAAAAACTAATTTTATGCCACCGGGTGCTTTTGTTGAGGGAGCAGTTTCTTCAACTTCCTCTGACTTGTTTAATTTAAAGCCCGGTGGAAGAAGACTTGAAATATCAGCAACTTTGATCAAAGGAATGTCTTCTTTACCTTCGGTGTTATTAGGTTTAAAACCAGGGGGCAAAAAGGCTGATATGTCGATGGGCGCAGGTTTTATCGGAACATTTATAACCTTAGGTTTTTCCGTCGTTGCAGCAGCAGATGTACTATTTAATTTAAAACCTTTAGGTAAGAATGCCGAAATGTCCAGCTTTTCTACTTTATCTAGAATATCTACTTTGCTTGTTTCCTTGTCAGCGGTTTCAGCGGCAGCAGGCTTATATCCTGGTGGTAAGAATTTATTAAGGTCATCTTTCTGAATCTTTTTGTTATCTTCTTGTGATCTATTCTTGGGTTTATATTCTTTAGGAAGTAATGATTTGTCATCAAGTATTATAACTTTGTTCTTCGAGCTAATTCCAGATGACCGACCTTGAGTAGCATTAATTATTATATTTCTAACAGTAGATGATGTTGGAGAGACAGTTGTAGTCGTTGTGGTCGTCGTCGTCGTAGTTGTTGTACTAGTTCGTTTGTCTTTAAAAGATAGTCTTGGTTTGTAGCCTGGAGGCAGTAAGCCAGACAAATCATCCATAACCGTCACCAAAGAAGGTTTCTTTTTGGGTTTAGGTGTTGTTGAAGTTGTTACTCGAGGTGTAAATTTCTTTATGAGAACAGGTAACGGTTCGGGTGAAGATCTTTCTGTGATAACAGAAACCTGAGTACTCTTTAATGTAAATACATTAGGGGGCGTTGGTGTAGTACTTGTTGTCGTTGTTGTAGTTGGCTCTGTAGTTGACTCAGTTATAAGTTCAATATTTTTATTTTCATTATCCAAATTTCCAGATAATACAGCACTTGAAAGTTCTGATTGTATACTATCCAACTTGTCATTAATATTCTCAGTTGAAGAAGAACTACTACTTTGACCAGACACATCTTTTGGATTTTTCGTTACAAACTCTTCATCGTCTTCATCCTCTTTCTCATCAGTCAAAACTTGTTTCTTTTCTTCTTGCTCTACTGTTGGGAATGGTAAAAATCTGGCTCCTGAAACACTTCGGCTTGTTTGAACTGATGCTACTACTATCCAATTTTCGGTAGTTACGGAGGATGTATCATTACTTTCACTACTTAACATAGATGTACTCGTTCCTGTAGATTTTGGCGTACTAGGAGGGTAAGTTACATCCGGTATAGAAATAGTACCATTGACAACGCTCTTAGTTGTTACAACAGAAACCACTTCTTGTCCTAGTATAGATGGTGTTTCTATTGATGTTACATCTTCGTTAGAGAATGTCAGTTTAAGGCTAGGTGCTGTAGTATCTTTAACATTATCAGGTTGATCTATCAAAGTTGTGTCAACAAATTGTTTAAAATTATCATCTTTAACCATTGTTTTTTCAGGTTTCATAACCAATACGTCAAATGCTGTTACATTTGTATTGATTTCTTCCGTAGTTCTTTCAGGTTCTTCAGATGCATCGTATTCATCATATATATCAGTAACTTGTTCAGAAGAATGAGTTACTGGCGCCTGAGTTGTATGTTTCACCTCGACACCATCGACTTCATCATAATAGTATTCTTCTTCGCTTTCAATATCGTCTTCAGGATCATTGTCATCATCTATGTTTTGAGTTTCAGTTGTTGTTGTTGTTGTTGTTGATGAAGTAGTAGTTTGTTTTTCACTTGAAATTTCAACAGACTCTTCAGGTGAAATTTTTGACATATTATCGACATTCATAGAACTTGCATCGGGCTTACTATCGTCAGAATCGGTATTATTTGTATTATTGGACTTAATAACTTCAACGTCAAAAGAGCCTTGAGTATTTTTCATCAATTCTCTAAATGAGCTTATGTCACTGATGTCATCTTCAAGTAATGGTTCTATGTCTAACACAGACTTATATTCTGTAGAAGGACCCTGATATATGTTAGGAGTGTTTTCGGATGATTTTATGTTGGTACTGTCCGAGTATGTATTTGCGTTTGGTATATTTTGTACATTCTTCTTACCATCTGCAGAGGATGGATTGTAGTTAGTAAATCGAGAACTATTTGGTTTGATATTCAGTCTTTGCTTGTTTGCAAGCTTGGTAGGATTGTATGTGGTGACTTTATGATGATCAAATAAGTCTTGATTGTCATTGTCATATTCATCATCATGTGTTATGTGACCAGTCTGACCATTACTTTTTAGGCTATTTCCATCAAATGGTATGTTTTTAAATCTACTGTTTTGTAAATAGTCGATATCTGGATTATTTAATGTTATCTGACCTAGAAATGTTTCAGGTTTTGATGGATCATTTTGGTAAGCAACTGAATGTATTTGGGAAACGTCCGGCCTTTTCGTAGATGCTGGATGCACAAGTTGAAAATTAAATGGTAGGGCAGGCCTAAATCGTTGCCTTTGCGACGGTGTAAATTCTGGTTGATTAACATAATACTGCGTTCCAGACTGACTTCTGCCTGTTGGCAACTGGAACGGTGATGGGTTTTGGTTGTAATTTGGACTAGGGAACCTCACGTGTCCATCATTATACAGAGGTTGTTGTGCAGTTGGCGCTACTCGATAACTATCGCCGTGTTCGAAGAATGTCGACGGACGGTTGTTTGGAAACAAAGGTGGTTGAACTTGAGCGAAACTTCTTTCTACAGGTGTGTAATAAAAGTCGTTTTCATCTGAAAAGAAAGATAAAAATCTATTAGACTGGTAACAATAGGTATAAAAGATTTTTTTGTAACAAAAATAAAAGCGACTTCTGTGAATACTATTAATAAAAAATGATTCTGTACATTGAAAAACGAATTTATTTGCGGTTTGTCCTTTACCCATGACTAAAATACTCATCCGATATTCATAAAGGCTTAGAAAGGTGTTAAAACTGTGGTGAAGATTTCTGGCATAGGTGGTAAATCTACTACAATAATAAATATTATAGAATTCCGCTGAATAAAAATAAATGTTAATCAATTTAATATTTTGAATGTGTTTTGGTTCCATTTAGAAACAAAGGATGCTTTTGGGCTCGATGGGTAGATACAGTCATAATAATGTCAGGTTTATTTATAATATTTTTTACAGAAGTTACATTTTTTCTCGTTTCACAAAAGAACAGTACAAATACTCGCTATTCATATCATTATTAAAATGTTTAGTCATTATGATGCGTAATCGTTGAGATATGTACCGTGAAGAATGCAGACAATGTTCCTTTGAATGCAGGATGAGGGACAAGTTTTATGGAGAATGCGATTTAAATATTGGATTTATTGCTTTTATAACTGTCGTGTGAATATCTACATAATGCAGGAACTGAATACCATTGGAAGTTATAAGAAAATATTCCGTCATTTCTAGATATAGGTATCTCGCTGGAACGTAATTTTATGTACGTTTTATACTTTTTACTCAACTACATCTAAGGGGGATAATTTCTTCGAGTGTATGTATGTATGACCATTTCTTTGTCACACTCTAGAGCCAAAAAGGCTTGACAGATTGTATTACGTGATGTATCATTGTAATTTCTTGTTATATTAATAAAGCAGCAAAAGAGCGGGAGTTCACCCTCTTGGTGCACTTGGTGCTAAGTGGTCATTGCCGCACATGGACATTTGTAATAAATCCAGATTCGAGTCCTTCTTGCCTGAGGTTTCAATGCCTCGTATAAGTATATCCTTTACTACACTCTACAAAACGCCGTAGTGCTTACCAGTGCTGGTAGTATGTAAAAATAAGTAAGGAGACTCGGAAGACGAATTGCAAAAGGTTCTAGCACGTAAACATTTAATAAGTGTCAATTCATTTAACACATTAAAACATGTATGTATATGTTTGTCGCGGATTGTTAACCCATTTTGTAAAAGAAAGAGGTTATTTATTCCACAGATAAGTCCTAAACACCTAACTCTATTAACTATTGACTATATTTTTTAAAATATATAGGTCGATGATTTTATAATATAGAGTCCAAATGAGCGTGGAGTCGACGTGATGGTAAGTGGCCGTCATTTATAACCTATTTAAATTCGAGTGCTAAGTGAGGTCATCTTAATTTTGAGTGCTAATTGAGGAAGGTCACAGGTGCGTTGCTATCCTTAAGGACTAAGTTGTAACGCCTAGTGTATGAGTTCCTTTCATACTGTAACAAAACAGCGTTTAATACTTTAATGACGTAGAAGTAGACCTAAATAGACCGGGAGTCAAACCCTTGAAGGTTACAAGTTAAAATTTTCTTCTTAAATACCTTATTACATAAATTTTATTTGACAACCTACGTGGCGGAGCGGTCACCATACCGGTCTGACACGTAGTGGATCCCGGGTCCGATCTTCGGCCAGACAGACATCTGAATGATAAGTTTAGATTTTTGTTCTGGGTTCTGTTTGTGTATTCATCTTTGTGTGTCCATAGCAACCATCACACAGGTTATAATCCTACTGTGGGGCTATGAGTGTAGAAAGTAGTTTATTACCTAATATATTTTTTTAATTTGCTTGAAGTAAACGAGCATCCGGTCCACCTGATTGAAAGTGGTCACTGCCACCAATAGACGTCTGTAATCAATTTCATATTAAGCAGGTGTTTTATCTCATATCAATTACAGATTCAACATTCGCTCGCGAGGAGTAAGATGATCGCCTCCTATGAAAATAAGCCGGCAACCAAATCCTTTTACGAAATGGCGAGAACCGCTTTATCCTAGAAATAGGTGTGGCGGCATTACTTACCCAGTGGAACCATGTTTGTTCCACCACCTTGAATGTTAATTATTTTAAGGTTTGTTCAATGTTATTTTTATGGTGGTATGGTAGTAGACTCAATTTATTCAAAACTTAATAATGGGATGTCTTTAATTTTTACGTGTCCAACGTTTTCATTATGCAATATATTATTGAGTAATCACATTATAATATTACGAATTTATAACACGAATATCAATAACCTCAATCGTATTTAAAAGCCGTTATATAAAATATCGTGAGTGTTATGTAATTGCAGCGTATATCAGTGTTTCTCAATCTCAATCTTTATCTTGACCTCCTAGTATGTGAAAATATCTCGCGACCCTATCAATATCAAACCCACTCTGTTCTAATTCAAACAATTTTATTATACTGTAGCATTATATAAAAATCTCATTGCCATTGCGAGCTTCCATTTGTAAAAACAAAATGTATATGTATTTTTTTTTGACCAAAATTCGTAAATTGGATTCGAATTGAAACAAAATAAAACTGGTAGAGCAATCAACAGTTTGGACAACAACAAAGAATCAACAAAGAACATTTAATATTTATTTAACTTTACACATAAGTTATTTTATTTTCATCGTAACGTAGTACTTATTAGACAAGTGTGTAACTATTCAAAAACTTTATAATGATACAGATATTGAGTAACAAGTACACGTTGGTAGCTCCGAAACTCACCCTAATATTTCACGTAGCTCTTAATCAAGAAAGTTATCAACATAAACTAACCTTTCGTCCCTAGTTCTCGCAATATGGCCTCGGTCGCTTACATCGTTCGGAAAGATAATCTGTAGAAAATTACTTTCCTGCAGATCATATCCCTAATTAAGAACGACGTCGGTTCTCATCAGGGCTCAAGTGGGAACAGGGCTGCCAGTATACGAAATAAAAATGAAAAATCACAGCAGATAAACATCTGGATACATTTAAGTAGTTTTCTCTTGTTATCACTGTGTAAGGTTTCATCTATTTACAGACGAAGAGCTTGTCAGACACGTGCTGTGGCAAACATAATGATATTTTTGTAGACAATGTATCATTAATCGTATTATCGTAGCACAGCCGCACAATCTATATATTGTGTACAAAAATATGATTTTATCTACCATGACCCGTGTCTGGCACGTTCATTGTCTGTAGACGTATACGAAGGTTATTTTTTATAAATTATTGAGTAAATGTTCGATACATTTTATTGCATTGTAGCTACATATTTTAGCGGTTCAAATTTTAAATCAGATTACACAATTTAGTTATAATGTTCTAGTTGCGACTAAAATATTTATGATTTGAATTTTAAATTATAAATAACAGCACGATAAATGACTTGTGTGACTTTTTGTCATATTTAGATAAACTTCATTAATTATACAGCAATAGACAACATATAATATTATCGAAAATATTATTATAATAATTACTGGCAACCCTAAAAGTAAGCAACACTGAGCATGATAGAAAATCGATATTATATTGGAACACTTAACTATGTACAAGGTCCCCGATGAGCCATCCTCTTTACATACTAAGTGGCAATTTTCTTAATTATCTTACAGCTCTTAATTTTCTTACAGTTCAACAGATAATTTTTCGCTCCCAACTTTCCATATTTAAGATATAGTCTTGTCATTAAGCAATGTTTAAAAAAGCTAAAATTTTGTACAAACATGTTCCACTCGTTGTGGGTTAAAACGTACTTAAATCATTGTTAGACTTAGCGCATATAGACAAATATACATCAAATAGTTTAGTCGAGTTGTATGCTTGTACGATTTCATGGTGACTAAACAGTTTGGTCGACGTTAATTTTCCAAGCGTCCAGTCATTATTGATTTATTTATTACTTTTCAAGTTTCGCCTATTGACCAGTCCTCAGTGAATAGTCGATTGTTTAGTTGGAGCAATACATATTGTACTATCGGGCAATAGTTGAATAACTATTCAATCACGATCGATGAGGATTTTCGAATTTTTAGTTGAGCAACTATCTAGTTGGTTTTATGTAGATCTAAATATATTTCCATATACGAGTAGTTTAACGTACAACCAAACAGTTGTTTTACTAAAAACTGTATATGCACGAGGCCAGACTTGTAGTTCGTTTTGAATCTGATGGAATTTTGTGACATCAGGAAGTTGAAGTTGAGTTTGAATGAGTGATCAGGTTTTGTCGTCGACAACACATTTGATGTTTGTGTTGTTTTATTTAACTATTGATATTTTAAGTAGGGATTACTTGACTTTCCATTCACCCAATAAAAAAATAGTGTCGAACTAAAAATGCATTATATCATCCCATATTTGACTTAAAATTGTTTAGTTTTGTGGTTTATAAACCGGACACTACATTTAAACAATAATAAGCCAAATAAATTAAATCTAAAACTGAGTAAATGCCTACCTCAAGTATTTTGTTTTAACATAACATTAAACGAAAATTAATAAATTATTATCATTATTATTTATTAAAAGTAACACTACTTTAAAATATGACATAAAATTTTAACTGAAATGAAAGTTGTTTTTATGCGCAACTTTTTATTTCATTTTAAGCGAAAGTTAATCCAGAGAGGGTTTGGGCGAAACTGCACTAACTCGTATCCGTCAATTTTATAAAACGAAATAACGGTCTAACATGAAAACCCGCACATTTTCTATACGTATAGCCTCCACAACGTGAGGTAAACAAAATAGTGTGTGCATACCCAGTAAAGCGATTTAGAGCGAGCGGGTCGCGCAAACACTGCCCCCTGTAAATTGGACTATGGGGTACTTATGCCATACTGTTACCGTTTTTGTCAACGCGATACTACCCTGCCATTACGTGTGGATGCTAATATAATAAAGCGATTTACATGTAATGAATATTAATGCGGTAGCTTCGTATTCCTTATGTAAGCTACAGTTTATTCTGGAGTGACGACTGGGCTAATTAATTGATAAATAGTAATTACGAGCCAAGACACTCCGGGGAATTGGTATTTTCGTAGACTCGCAAATTATTAATTACTGGAAATATATATCGTTTACTTCCTTCTTTCTTTATCAATGATGTTATAATACATCCTGTATATAATATATTATTGTAATTTGTACTTGTATCTTAAGAGCTGAAATATGTAATTGAGTAGTACTAGTAGTAATGGTGGTACAAGTAGTATTAGCAGTGAAGTAATTTGTTAGAAATTTTCAATTTAAAAATATATGGATATAATATAAAAAATTAAGGCTAAAAAAATTTATGTTATACAAATAATTATGTTTATAATTATATT
>DWTU01001076.1:0-14248 GCA_018251515.1 Cecropterus confusis
ACAAAAAAAAATATAACACAAGCTGTATCCAATGACAAACGTAGTGTATCTCCAACCTATGTCACTCCCACATTAGAGACAAATTTAAGGACACTATATAATCGATCAAGACGTTTGGACTTAAGTAAGTACGCTTAAAAACATTATCCTCCTACTGACACACCTAAGAGACTAACCTCCCAGGATCTATGACCTCGAATTTATATACTTATATTTCACCATATAGGAAGTAGATTCCTTCGCCAACAAATTTCTTGAAAAATTACGTTCACCTGAGCCCCTTACTTCAATGAAAAGCCTATCTGGCTCTGTATTATGGTACCTACCAATCTATTACTGATATTTTAAGAATTCAGTTATCTACGACCGTATGATCATCATTTATTGGGGTAAGCACGTATTTCTGATAGTAATTATTAAAATGTACTAGCACTTGTAAAATTATGCCGTATCATTACGCAATATCTTTTATCTTGATACGACTAGTGCATGTGTACTAAAGTTTGGGGCAGAACGATACACGCTACGTCTCGAAATATAAAAAACATATCGCTGGTTTGCGTAAATAATGACTCAGCGGCGAAACAGGAGACATTACATGAGAGCGAGAAATGAAACAATATTCTTTTATTTTTAATTAATGAAATTAAAATAATAAAAGTTGAAGGGCTTTTTAACTTTTATTATTTTACCTTCGAACACCAAGTTTTTCGAATTCGAATTCAAAAACAATTTAATAAAGATAAAACTGTATGTTTAACTTTTGAATTGGTGATTTTTAAATGGTGCGGTTATTCATGCCAAGCGATTTGCAATGGACATTTTTTCCTCACCTTTTGCATAACTCTGTACTCGATGAACATTAGTAATAGCCAGAGCACTAATCCCGAACCCAACATCGTCGTTAAGTATCGCAACACGCCCGGTTCCTCCCAGTCAAAATACGGATCCTCAGGAACTAAAAACAAATATGAACAATACATACATACTTATATTTTAATGAAATCACTATGACTTTAGAGTTTACGCCTACATTATTATAACTTAGTGACGCCATAACCCATGATTCCAGAACTTTTCCCATTTTTCCAATGGGATAAGAAAGATGAATCCAGGGTAGAGGGCTAAAGGGCTCAAGTCCCAGGAAAAATCCGATATCATGTACTTAGGTAGTGAAATTCAGTCATGACCTTTTAGGGCGCTTAAAATTTAAGAAATTAGTTGCCCTTTTTTTTCTTTCTTCAGAAAATGTCTTTATTTTTCGCAAAGTCTATGTTCAGGGCGAATTCTTTGACAAAGCATTCAACTGTGCCAAGCCCTTTAGAAACGAATGTTCTGAATCAGTTACTGGTAAGGTAGGAACGATTATATTATACATACTGCAACACGTTTGTGGAAAGTGATCGCACATCGCCTGCATGGTGCACTCAGTAATATTCGGCATGGCCGATGACATCAGATCACAAGCTTGCAGACAAGAGAATCGAGTCAGCCCAATTTGGATTAACGACCTGCGAAAGAGATTATTAATATCATTATCATTTTGTGGTTCTACCACATCTGATATAATTCTTTAAACCTAACGATATCTATATTAATATATAGATAGATAGATAGATAGATAGATAGATTTTTGTGTTGAATTTACATATATGTTAGTCATGATGATAAGATACATTCTAAATTATAGCAATATGCGACCGTTTTTGCATTTTCACTACGGTACTTTACCTTACGGCCGTCACAAGACTGTAAAGTGGGAAGAACTGCAAAACAACGTCCATTATGTCGGCAACGTGCTTTGTGTCCAAAAATGGAGACCAAAGGGCCTCCACTATCTGCGGCCCCATCATACCTAAAACAGTAAATATACTTATATACAAAACGCAGTAACTTATTGCAGCCAGTGATAGAATATACCTATACACTATTTAAATATACATATAATATGTTATAGTAATCGTGTAAATATTAAGCATAATTTATATTATCTGTATTATCTACGGGCCACTGCCATGCCCTCTCCAAAATGTAATTGCACGTATTTAAGTCAATCCATCACCTCGGACAAGGGGAGACATAATTTCTGTAATAGGTGGAACTTAAAATCTAAAAGATAACTTCATCGTAATCGGAGCATCTTATTATGAAATCAATTTATTTGTAAGCATATTTTCCGCTAGTCTAAGCCGAAACGAAAATCCTAGAACTACTTACCAGTGTGCTCAATTATGTCAAAGATACAATAATAAGTTTAGCAAACGAAAATGTAGTTAACAACGAATTTATATACTTATACACACATTTATATATACACCGAATTTACTTACCCACAAGAACATTGACGAAGAACATGATGACAAATCCGAGAGCAGGGCCGGAATATAGATGTGAGCACAGATAGTTCAGAGGCAACATCGCAGCGCCATATACCATGAAACACAAGTACATGCGTCCTGAAACAAGAGAAAAACAAAAAAGATCTTCAATTCTGTAATACACTTATAACAGAACACCCGAAAACGGAGAAATAATTCAAAAAATAATTTTACAGAATCTGTCTGGAGTTGGTTGGAGGGTTAACTAATATCTATCTCTGGGATTAGGGCCGCATACTAAATGAGGGCACACTGGCTGGGTGCTATTTTTTTTTAATCGACAGTTTACAAAATGTAACCTAAATTTCGTATATTACGCGAATTAGTTTCATTATAGTGGAAATACTGATGATTAAATTTGATATATAATACACGCGATCCGAAAGTAAATTAAGGTGTTTTTATGGCACCTACCTAGTTCTTCGACAGAAGAGAGGCCAATGACGCCAAAAGCAGCGCAGGATATGACGATGGTAACGCTGAGGATATTGTACCAGCACCAATCGAAGATCCAAGCGGCGCCCCACATCACGACGGGCTGGACTCCTGATGCCTTCTGCAGTAGCTTGGCACGGGAAACACGCTCCTATACAAATGTCAAAGATTATTAAAAAATATGGAAATGCTATAATAAAATGGAAATAATATGAAGGTGAAATATAGATATGAAGGTGATAGAATCCTTTGTGATTCAAATATGGAGGCACTACCGCCCCACCTATTTCTGTCTAATGATAGCAATGTTGAGCGCTGTTGTGTTCTAGTTTGAAGCGTGAGGTAGGGTTAGGCAAATTCATCCATGGTGTTCCAACTTAATCCCAGAGGCCAATCTCACGCAAGACTACAATCTTATGTGGATTGGTATTTATGTTGATTACAAAAGTTAAAAAGTGGTGAAAAATTTAAACTGAAATTGATACAACTTTAGAGTTTAGTATGGGAGATTAAGATTGATTTTGAAGATTAAGTTTCAATTTCGTGCTAAAATATAATCGTCATAAAAAAATTTCTATACCTTGATGTAAAACATAATGAACACAGCGCTGACGATGCCCATGCTGCTGCCAATGCCACTAGATATTTGCATCGACAACATTGTCACCATTAGTTGCATGTCACTCTGAAACCAATAAAAATGTGTTTGTAGCATCATAAAAGAAGAAATAAAAGTAAATCAGAGAAGAGAAGAATCAATCGTCAGTGATACCAATTACGTTTTTATTTTATCTTTTATAAATTTTATTGGCATAGCGGGGGTTCACGCTTGAGTTTGCCGAGCCCGACAGAAATTGGTCGGCCCAAATAGGTTAGCAGCAAGTTTCGGCTTTAAGTTCTTTCCATACGATAATACCATAAGTTGCCGCCCGGATCAGGCCACCACCTTCGCCACCGGCAATATGCTGCTCTTATTATTAAATAAAATCAGGAGCGACGTTACGAAGAGTTTATAAAATACTTATAATGTTTACAAATTATACACATTAAGTTAATCGTATATACCATTTTTAATATACCTACCTATTGAGAGACTTAAATATAAACCCCAATAGTGCATTTATCAATTGGAACTTACGTACCTGATCATAATATGAAGCTTCCAGTGGATGATTGAAAACGAAGATATTCGCTGCCGCATCCCTCCCTTTCAGCAGAGCATTATGAAACGTTGCAAGCGATACTGCCACGTCGTGGTAGCCGAAGTTGCTGAACCACGCTGTAGCCGAATCATCGCTGAAGGTCGCTCCGATCAACAAGCGATTCCGCAACAGCCCCATCATTACTGAGTCTTCTGTCTTTGAACAAATTATTCACTTAATGGGGATAGTATGCAATTCTCTTATACCAAGTAATAAA
This sequence comes from Cecropterus confusis, assembly GCA_018251515.1. Lineage (NCBI taxonomy): Eukaryota > Metazoa > Arthropoda > Insecta > Lepidoptera > Hesperiidae > Cecropterus > Cecropterus confusis. The sequence goes on from DWTU01001076.1 coordinate 4,233, forward strand.
GATAAAATAGAGTAAAAAGAAATATATTTAACCAGACCCGGGTGGATTGTAGAGTGTACAAAGTGGACATAATCAAAACGATAAATACGGGCGTGGGATAAAGCCAGCCACATTTGTTTTTTTTTTTATGTAAAATTGAACACCTAATAGAAAGTAGTCACTGCCGCTCATGGACAAGTGTAACCGACCCCATATAAAACAGGGGTTTAATCTGAAGTCAATTAAAGATGGTTTGCTTTTCTCAAGGGGTAAAACGGTCGCCTTATATTAAGGTAAGCCCGCAATCACACCCTTACACCGAAATGCAACAACTGCTTCACGCTAGATGTGTGACTAGTGTGGCTGTGATACGTCCCCGGTCAATCTATACTCGTTCTACCACCTGGCAGACGATGGTTTCAGACTAGTTAAAGATTACCGTGGTCCGCAATTGCAATGACGAAAGCCTGCCACACACTGGCAAAGTAAGAACCAAAATACTTTTTCACCTTTTTAATTGATTTCATGGCTATTTTCAATGTACAGGACATTGCATTTGCAATGATAGGAATACCACCAAAACGTTATTTTTACTCTAAACCCTTGCGGAAAGAACACTTAAAGTGTATAAAACGTAGATCAAAACTTACCCGTTGCAAATAATGCTGGTCAATTGGCTGATCCTGCGTATCGGTAAGTGACATCTGTGCAATGTTTGTTCCATTGAAAAATCGCTCATATCCTACTTTTGCTATCGAACCAATAGATGTTTCATTCGTGCCGTTATAGTGCATTAAAGTTTCGGTTACCATAAATCTGTAATATGTATTAAATCGATTAAACATAGACGAAAGTCAAAATAAATATTGCGTTAATTTTGCAATATTGTTATCTATGCGGACGTCATTATGCTTATCAATTGATAACTTAGATAATACTCGCGATTGTTACTTACCCTTCCGCCAATGTAAGTGGTCTGGACATAATTCTCGGAGAGTTGTTTATCAAATACTGCATCACTCCCAGCGCAGTATTGATCAGAAGTATCGGTACTAGGACTTGCAGCAATAGCAGGCCCCAGGAACGTACCCAAACCAAAAATAGTTTCAGCCATATCGCCGTCACATGAAGCCATAACAAATGCAATCCAGTTGCAGTCTCATCTTTTCTGTCAACTGCAATGAGTTTAAGCGTCAGCGATATTGAATTCAAGATTCATAGTGGTCACCACGCCCACTTGCTACTCTAAAGGGCCTTAATTAGTCTCCTACCGAAACTTCGGCTTCGGCTTCAGTTTCGGCCACCTTCGGCCAAAAATGCCACCTTCAGCAAAACCTTTTCAGATGAAGCCGAAAGTTTGTCGCGAACGAAAAAATTAAACAAACTTTAACGAATACAATACACCGCGATTGAGAGGCTTACTACTGCGCTTTACCTCCGCTTTGCGAACACTCCGTAGTGGCATCGCCAGCTGTGTTCGAAATTCACGCTATTTCGAAATGTATATAGGTTTTGACAAGTTGCAAAGAAATTGTAATCAGTTCTAGAAGTTGTTTATACATAATCAACATTAACATTAATATACAATTTTTCTTTCAAAGTGGTATATTATTCACTTTTAGACAATTTGGAACTAATTTTCTTATGTTTTTTAAACATTGGGCTTCAGCCGAAAGTTATGACGATAGCCGAATAATCGGCTTCAGCTTGGGCCCAAAACGGACTTCGATCAGACACTAATCTTAATTTAAATCCTGGCCGGGTCTTAACTAACGGTCTAAACTAGTCTTGAACAAATGTATAGGGTTTATCTATAACAATTATACACTAGACATAGTTATCATATTATATATATTCGGAGTTTCATATGTAGACTTTAGCAATAGCAGTAAATGTAAAAAGTAAACAGCGTGTGATATCCATTAATTGTAATTTTCTGCCTGAACCCACTGCCCACAAAAACTGTTTACTGTAGATACGGTACAAACTTCGAAACATCGAAAAATATTTGAACGACTTTCTTACTAGTGTTTGTTAGTTTGTAAGTTATATCAAAGCAAAGGACAGTGCTCATAAAAATATGGACGGTTCAGACTTGCGGCAAATTGAAACTTGTTTTGGACGTTGTATAATAAACCATTACTACCCCCAATAATTATTTTTATATCAGCACAAGGGTTTTGAAGTTTCATAGATAGGTATTTATATATACCCTGTATTTTAAAAACTCCGCAAGGTATTTCGATTCGATATATCTACCGCATATTAAGTTGTGTCACTAATTTTCCAATAAAGATCAATTTATGACTAATTTATGCAAGCTTATAGGTACCAAGAAGTGTCTAGAAATATAATGAACCTTAATTTAAGAAAGGAGGCATTGTACATTTTTTACCGATCAATTTATGCGTGATTTGTTTGTCATCATTCATTGCGTTTCTTATCCAAATTATTCATGATAAAGGTTTATCAACTGAGAACATCCTATTTTAATTTTAAAAATATTTAAGTAATGCAATATTTATATTGTTAATAAGAAATTTCAATTTTGTCAATGCGAACATTATCTGAGTACAAATTTTAATGAAATAAATAATTATAGTAAGGAATTTCATAAATTTAGATATCTGTGGAATTTATCAAATATATCTAGTATTTATCATTGGTATCTATTCATAAGTGTTTCTTAAAATGAACAATAACAACTTTATGGGAGCTAGAGAAATACAAGAGGGGCAATAGGGGGTTACGTGCATTGTAGTCATTTAGTAGCTACTTACCCTGTTTGATTGACTTGTCTAATATTTCTCGGTCAATTTTAAGCGCCATAAATGGTAAATTTCAAAAGTATTCGAAAGTTTGAGAACCTCTGGTCTAGACCGTCTGTATCTATTTTGAAACGTACATTTCGAAACTAATTTACTTGGTATAAGTAAATAAATAAAATATATATTCATTGTAATACTCTTAAAAAGTTTCAAAAAATGACTTACGATTCTCCATAGAGGATACTTCAAAATCATCTTTCAATGAATCTTCGATACAACTCTCCGTAGAGATGGTAGCTGCATCATCAGACTCCGAGTGTACATCCACATCTGAACCTACTCTGTGCAGAAATGTAAAACTTGAATATGCATAATAAAACCGTGATTATAGTGCGTTTACGAACGCTGTACCCGTGGAGTAACTAAAGTTGTAAGCGCTAGTAGGTACGTGGTGCTGCACGCTACTTATCGATAAACACTTACTAATTCCTACAATAATAATGATGTTTACGATATAATATATCTGTGAGTATTTTTATAATTGCTTCAGGATAATTCATGAATTAGGTACGTAATTCATTATGTAGCGTATTTAGTGTTATACATTTAATTTATTTTCACCAATAATAAATTTATTTTAAATAGTTTTATTTTTATTATTTCTTATGCAGTGAAGTCTTAAAACGTTCCTCTACTATTTAAATGCAAGTCCATCCATCACCTTTAAGGGGGTGTCAAAATTTGAGAAATAGAAAAAACCCCTCTCTCGCCTGCCAGTGGATGTAGAAATGATATCTCCGGAATAAAACCTCGAAAAGATCGGATTTAATCTGATTATTTTTGTAGGGTACCCTTAACTAGGATTATAAGTGGTATAACTCTTTCTCGGTCCACTATAGCAATGCGGTCAAAAATCTATTTCTATTTCTATTATCTATTTCTACAGCAAACCTCATTAATGAAACCTTACGTTCACCCTTAGACCAGAGAGGTATAGTCTTCAAGTGGACCTCTTGATTACAGGACGACTTTGATCATTTCAAGTAGATATTCTTCACTATGCAGAAATATAATCTAAATATATATCTACTCCGTATTAAATTTCATGTGAACAAAAACAAAATATCAAAACATAATGAAGTACAAGATCTAATACTTATCTATATATAATATCTATTATATTATAATGCTTGTTATATACAAACATGTTAAAATTCAACTAAATTGGTAGACAACATCCATCACTACTAATACCTACCAACACAAGATCACGCGAATAGGAACGCACAGACACCATACGAAAAATATTGATAATTACCTACGCGGATTAAAGTGGTATCAATAGATAAAATTAGATACCAAAAGGTATACTTACCTCATAAAAACGTCCTCTAGGGTTGTGGCAATCAGACCATAGTTTTTAAATCGTATCGTATCAATGTTTCGCTCTAGGTCATTCAACATATCTTCAAACTTATGTGAATAATCGTTTAGTAAATTGTATGTTACTTCCGACCCTGTGAATATTATTAACATTAGGCACGCCTCGCAATTAAAATCCGATTGTGCGACTTAAAACTTGTAAGTACGATTGATAATTATGAGGTATGGAAATTCGAGCCCAGGGACTTTTGGTAACAATTATAGTAAAGTAAATTATGTAATAATATTGTTTAACTTCTTTTACATTAGATTTACCGAAACTATTTCGTAACACTGCATAGAGAACTATAATTTTGCGGACTTGTAATAAAAGAATTTACCTCGATCTTCCTTCACTCTCAATTCAGGTATATGACTATTAATAAGTGCAGTACAATGATCATAATTGAATTCTTCATCTTTTACGACGACAAGAGTGTATCCAACTCCATAATGCCGCTTTAGAAAATAAGGAGAACCGACGCACTGAAGACGTCCGCTTGACATAATTGCCACACGGTCACCCAGGAAGTCAGCCTCGTCCATAAAATGCGTTGTTAGTATCATTGTTCGACCTGAAATAATTAATACATAATTGATACTTATTCTTAACGCTATTTAGTTCCACGAATATAAACACTTATAAATAAACGCTTTCCACAGAGACATTCATAAACACCCAAACCCAGAACAGAAATCTAAATTCAAACGTCGTTAAGGCCGGGGATCGAACCCGGAACGGACTGTGTGTCAGACCGTTTCCGCTACCACAATCATTAATTCGATTTAATTTCAAGAAAAAAATATTCTTGTAATTATATTTAGGCAGACAATCCACCTGACGTCAAATGACGCCTATAGCCTATGGATAGGTACTGAATATCATAACTCAAGGAGACAAAAGTCAAACACAGTTGATATAAATGTTTTGCTATTCCTGAGGACTTGCAATGCTCTTGTGTACTGCCCTGTAAAGCAGAAGGCAGCAACACTTCTCGTCTGAAGAAGATATAGGTATACCGGTAATAATAAAGTGCTTTATCAATTACACCACGTTTGTTTATCATAAGGATTATATATTAGTCAACTGTTAAGCCACTAGGTACAAGACAGAACCTTTCTTTTGTTTCTGCAGTAGATTCCAAAGCGCTCGTCGCGACGCAGGGTCCATTCCAGACGTGGGCTCATCTAATAAGACCACGCGGGCTCCACCACTCAAAGCTATTCCAACGCATAGTCGTCGCTTCTGTCCACCTGACAAACCTTGTGCCAAGTAATCCCGCTAAAGAAAATCAGAAGTGATTAAAAAGGATCAGTAAAATTATATCACGATTTGGGTACAGAGCAAGATTTTAAAAAATTGGCACGTATCAAGCAAGAAGAAAAACTTCGCGACATTAAATGTAATTTAAAATAATTTAATACTATGTGAAAACTATTCAATTTCCTGATGCATGTCGTCGCTTTTGCAAAGCCACCAAAAACAACCACACTGTACTGCACCGCATTAAGAATGGAATATATGGGAAATCTAATATTTTTTTATTTTCGTAATATTTACGAAACAACATTTTAGCTCTTAAATACGTATTAGACGCCTTTGAAATATTACCTTTTCTTCCATCTCCAAGTTAACAATAAGTGAGTCTATTTCTTCATACAGTTCTTTCCCAGTGAATCCTTTCAGGCGTGCAAAGAACTCCAAATGTTCTCGGACAGTCATCTCGTTGAAAAGAACATTATGTTGGAGACAGAGACCTATGTGAGATCTGGCTTGGGGCGTCTGCTCCGCCATATCATATCCCGCCACGAATACACTACCACTTGTGATTTCCACATTACCTTAATAAATAAAATACTAAGTCTTAAAGATCATTTAAACGAATCAAAACTTGCAACGAATTCCATCTCCTGATCAATAATCAACATTTTTTTCTATAATTGTTATACGTGATTCGCCTATAAATTATATTAATATCGGTGGAAATAGACACATGAATCGATATAGATCTATGGATGTATTTACAACTCATTAACCGTTAACCGACAGTCATTGTTATCAGCAAACTAGTTCAATAATTTTATCAAATGAGAACATACTTTACCTGTTAACATCGATATTGTTGTAGATTTACCCGCACCGTTATGTCCAAGTAAAACTGTAATTTGGTCGTCGTAAATACTTAAATTAAGATTGTCCACCGCAATATTGTGACCGTATATCTTAGTAAGATTCTAAAACAAAGGCATTTCTCTTGTAATATACACCTCAACCTAGCTGGGCACCGTTTATTAAATAATTAACTTCCTTAATTGCTAATCTGTTACTAAAAAGTTAACTTCATTAAATGTTAAAGCATTAGATTTCTTGAGTCTTGATTTTTTTAAGTCGTCTCGTTAATGATCTACTTATAAATACTGCTTTGGGTTCTGGAAGTTAACAGGTTAGAAACAAAAGAAGACGTAGATATAATTGGAATGTGTAAAGTCCCTCAATAAGAGTGCACTATTGAAATTTTCTGTATTTTTTTCCGTGCATGTTGCAACACTGAAATTTTACAGCTGTCACTTATGATTGTTCCGATTAATAAAAATGGACCGTTACATAAAAGAAGAACGTGTTATCTTTGTGAAAACTCATTACAAAAATGGTGAAAGATATGCTGAGACCGCTCGCAAACTTTGTGTAATTCTTGGTCGAGAAAATGTATCCACAATTCGAAGAGTGGTCAAAAAAATTGAAGAAACTGGTTCGATTGTGGACATTAAGTCTTCTTTCCGTCAACGCACAAAAAGATCTCATAGAAGCATTGATTCACAGCATGAATGAGAGTGGGGCCGAAAAACCGAAAACATCAATTCGGCACCGTGCTCAACAACTCGAAATTTCACGAAGTTCTACGTAGAGAATTTTGATGAAAGACCTCCACTTTCACCCGAACAAGATTCAGCTTACTCAGGATTTCAAGCCAACAGACCATGCAAAGCGTCGACAATTTATTCAATGAGCACTGGAGCAAAGTGAAGCGAACACAGATTTTTCGAAAAATGGAATCTTTACCGATGAAGCTCATTTCCATCTGAATGGATTTGTAAATAAACAGAATTGTCGTATTTGGGGCTTAGAAAATCCGCACGCAATTCATGCAAAACAAATGCATCCACAACGAGAACTGTCTGGTGCGCATTTTGGTCAGGGAGTGTGATTGGCCCTTACTTTTTTGAAAATGAGGCCGGAATTGCAGGCAACGGCAATCGATACAGGTACATGATAACGGAGTTCTTATGGGCTTATGGGCCACCTGCCACACCGCCCGTGAAACAATTGATTTATTGCAGCAACGATTTCCAAACAAAATCATCTCACGAAACTCTAATGTCAACTGGCCACCAAGATCATGTGATTTAACGCCGTGCGATTTCTGTCTTTTCGGTTTTGTGAAATCTAGGGTTTATGTGATTAAACCAGAACCACCTGAACTCAACCTGAACTGAAGAACGAGATCGAACGCGTTATCAGTGAGCCAAAAACCTTTGCCAAAAAGTCATCGAAAATTTCATGACAAGAGTAATGTCAACAGAGTCGTAGGGGCCATTTGCGGGATATTTTATTCCATACATAATCGGAAAATATCTTCTTTGTAATGCAATATAAATATCATAAATTACTAAAAAATACATGTTTTTATTTCTAATCGAAATAGTGCACGCTTATTGAGACACCCTATATAACAATTCAGAGTCTGAAGCCTACGTAACGACTCCTAACTTATTATTGCAGGCTTAAGTGCAGATGGGGTCCGGTTTGAAAGTTAATTGTAATAAAGGTCTCGCTATTGACCGAGTTCAGAAAATACATCTGAGGGTAATTACACGTAATAGGTACTTCAATTCACATTACGGTTAATAGCATACTCATCGGCAATTGTGCTTATATACGATCACAGACGAATTGCCACTCCCGAGGACTAAGATGGTATAAATATATAATAAACGAGCCGGCTAACCCACCCTACCGAGAAACGCAAGAATTGCTTCACCCTTTTTCATCATTGCCTCTACAACCTGGTAAGATTATTTAAGACCGTCAACCCATTATTGTCCCACCGCTAGGCACGGGTCTTCTCTCAGATTGAGAGAGTTTCAGGCCATAATCCACCGCCTTGGCCAAGTGCGAATTGGTAGACTTCGCACACCTTTGAGAACTTTTTTAAAGAACTCTCATGTGTGTAGGTTTTCTCACAATGTTTTCCTTAACCGTAAAGCCGTGATAATTTACTTCTAATACGCATATATACCCTCGATTGAGAAGACGAGTTTCAACCATTCGAGTATCACTGCTCATTCTTTCAGTGGCATAAACAAAATATATTTCAGTACACCATCTACATTGTTTCACATTTAGATCCAATATTTCATCCCCCTTTTGTTATGCACAGCTTCCTCCGCTACATATTTCTTTCGCAATCTTTCGAGTGATATATTATAGAAAAAAAATATACGTGGCGTATAGGCGTTGTTCTATAACAAAGAAACCGAATACAAATGAACCTTTTAACATAATCACGGACTAGTTATTATGCTTATCGGGTTTCCGATGTACGTGGGAAGTCGAGGGAAGTGCGACAAAAGGTATGAATAATACGAGATAAATCGTGCTAAACGTCTTGAACGGACATTTTTTGAGGTCGTATTTTAGACGTTTCTTCAGACAGTTCAAGATAAATGTAAGTATAGAAAATGAGGTTTGCTATAAAATTACTTGCGCCGTTTTTTTCCGATACCAAAATTACTTTACAATACTGTTATAATTATATAAAGATGGAACCGCGAAATGCATTTAAAAGTCACATTCACAGCCCCAGTTTGGGCGGTTCCAACGAACACACTAATCTCTATAACTAGTAAACAAAGACACAGAATCGGAATCTAAATTTATCTTTCAGATTTCCTAACCGAAAAACATTTCTAAAGACTATTTCCTAGTTATGTTTTTGTAAATAGATTTTTCAAAAAATTGAACACATACTAACGTTAGACCGGTAGATGACCGTATGTATACACATCGGATTTTTTTATTAGATTCAAGAAGCAAATGAGCATGCAGTCCACCTAATGGTCATTTAGTAGTAACCTAGTTGTCATTGCCGCTCATGGACATCTACAGATGTACTTACAGTTGCTTACAAGCAACTCCATATGTTGTCCATATGTGTCAATCAGAGATACGTTCCTACTTCCAAAGACTAAGGTGATCGTTACATCGTCGACATGAAAGTGACTCGGCAGCCACACCCTTACAGCGAAACGCAAGAACTAATTCACGCTAGAAATAGGTGTGGGGGCTGTACCTTCCGGTCGAACCATACGTGTTGTACCAACTTTTAAAGCATTATAATAGCGTAATATTTTATTTCTTTATTTTTTTCTATATCTCTATTTTATTTGCGTTTATAAATATGGATATCAACTTAAGAAAAAGTTCTACCAACTTTCAAAGCATGCATTATTAAACCAACGTAATCGTTTTTTATCTTTTCCTATCTTTCTATTTACTTATCTGTCTGTGTTTATAAATATGGATGTGGACTTAAAAAATGTAAATTGTAATGAGTGATAGCCGAACGGTTGAAACTCGACCTCTCAATCTAGGGTCCGAGGTTCGAATCCCAGGCACGCACCACTGATTTTTCTAAAATTATGTGCGTATTAGAATTTGATTATCACTGCTTTACGGTGAAGGAAAACATCATGAAGAAACCTACACACCTGAGAGTTATATAAAAAATTCTCAAAGGTGTTTGAAGTCTACCAATTCGCACTTGGCCAGCGCGGTGGACTATGGCC
>DWTU01001077.1:0-14239 GCA_018251515.1 Cecropterus confusis
GTTAGCAAGCAACAGTAACAATATTTCGCATCTCGCAAAACAAGTAGAGTTGGAACCAAATGTAACTCTACGCTATACACAAGGTCAGCTCCGTCGCGTAGTACGCCAAATGAATGAACGCGAGGGGCGCCCGGACACGGGGTGAGTTCACTGCACCCTGCTCTAGTGTGTTTGATACTTGCGCTGGGGGTGAGTTTGGAAATAAAACAAAAATTTAAGCTTATCCATTTATCTCTTCATATATGTAAATGTCTTCAGATGACACTTTCTGAACGTTCTGTTTTGGCGTGTGTTAATTTATGAACCTTTTTTCTAGAGACCTAATTTTACTGAATATGATAACTAAAGTTTCCTGTCTTCGTCTACTTAAAGGGTTGATTTGAAACAGTAGATCGTTGAAATAATTTTCTTTTCTAGCAATGACGGCGAGATTAAATGGTAGTGTAGCTAGTCAAAACCGATAAACATAAAATTATAACTTAAAGGTTTATATATGTTAAAAGTTTATAGACCGTTAAAATACGGAAAATTAAGTTCTGTAATAGTAATTGAAGTTTAACATAACCTTAGTCGTAAGATGTAGAGTGCAGCTTAATTATAAATACCATAAAGAATAATTAGTGGGCCGCGAGGCTGCATCTTGTACTTATTTAAATCGCAACGTATAAGAAACCCGTAAAATTGGAATAGTTGTTATATTTATGAATGTAATAAACTTTATTGTATAAATATACAGGAGTAAATGGTAAATGATTGGAAACTAAACTATTTTAAATTTTGAGCGTTGAGAACGCTTTGGTATTTTTCTGTCTACGTTCATTTGGAAAATTTGGTAATGTAGTTTTGTTGAGTTATTTAGACATATTTGTCAGGGCCAGTGATCATACTACATCAAGTAGCCTGCTTGTTGCTTGTTGCTTGTAGTAGACAACTATTTTACTCGCTTATATAAAATACTACCACAAGATTTAAATTAGGATGATTTAATAATTATATAATATCTTTATAAACATTCTTGCATCTATAATGGGATTATATTATTATGCAAAATAGCGATAGTAGCGTCAAAATGAATGCAAAAACCCGTCCCGCAGACTTGAATCAAGGATCAAGAGCGGTGGATCCGTTATATGAATTTTACGAGCACTGCACGCGGCAAGGTTAGGTTAGTTCGCAACGTGGCCGCCTAGCCGCGCCACCTCCGCGACCGTCGCGTTCCAAATATAAACATTTTAAAAACTAAACAATATTAAAAGGTGTGAATGACATTTTGTGACAAAAAGTGCAGTGTGAGTGAACCTTCAAGCTAGAGGTCCGTGCAATGTGTTTTATAAAAAGAAATTGTTAAAAATAAATAGAAATATAAAATTGTTTAAAGAAATAAACAGATTACATACTATTTTTAGTACAAATATAAAAAATAAAGCAAACTTTGTATAAAAGTAAGGTTTATGGTAATTATTAAACAAACTATACAATAAAAGTAAGAAATGATTTACAAAACAAATAGTTTTTAGTAATGTATTTAATTAAATGTAAACAACACTTCTTTATTGTGTCTGCCTCGTACTAGACGAAGATATTACCTAAAAGAAATATCTATCGAATAAAAAGAAAATCACTTTTCATCGAATTTCCTTCCGTACTGAATCTCACTCAACTCTAATTAGATTAGTCTATTTCTTAAAGTGTTTCGCTTTTATATCCCTTATTCCCTTCTCATAAGCGTAAATTTAGCTTGTTTTTGATACTTGAAATGTGATGTGGAGGCTTCGTTATAGGTCTTAATTGCACAAGAATAGAGTTCATTTTGCAAAATAACCGATACACATAATAAATGAAATTTCTTATTTTAATGATTTTGTATCTTTAAAAACATTGCCTATCAAGACATGGATAATAATCATATCATTAAATATTACAACCAATTAATTATGATTTTCGCTATTAAAATTTCGTTTTGTAAATTAGCAATTGATGATTAATTCATTAAATACATAATTAAGGAAAATATTACACATTGCAAAAATCATCAAATAGTCAAAATAAACGTTTGGCGTATTTGACAGATGTAAGGGTACGCGCACACGAATGCAGAGCAACTGTTTGCAAACAACAACAGCGTTGCATCGATTTCACATAAACTGACACTGGTTCGGAGCGAGCATAGTGATAAGAGGTAGCGGGCGGAGAGCGGCACAAACATACTCGAACAAAAATTTCCTCCCATTAATTTGCCCTAAAATAATTTAAAATACCTTTAAACTATTATTGTACTAGAATTTTATACAAGACTTACATACAAATAAATAAATAAACAAGTTAATTAACGGTTTTATAATTCATACTGCAGATCGTTTCTATATTTTTAACTTTCATTGCTCGTTATAATCAACGAATAAAATATTTCCATTTCATCATTAAGTGTTATTAAATTGTACGCACGAGTCAGTTATTGTAATTACTACTCACATTCATAAATAGTAACTCACCCGTTACTCATAAAAATAAGCGACCAGCTTACTTCTAAGTGATTAAATTGGCAATTAAGTGTCATATTCCTGTAGTAAGTTTTACGTCTCGCGCGGACTAATTGCCAATTTAATCATTTTACAAGTTATATGTCTCTGGTAGTTATTTTACGAGATCTTATAGTTGGATTGAAAACTTAATGATTGAATGAAAATTTCAAAGTAACGATTTCTCTTTCTATTAAGCTGCTTTTACCAAATACCTTTGATTTGATTTGATTTTAAACATGAGAAATCCTGTATATATTATAGAAAAAGAAGATTATAGTCCCGTTTTATCTTCGTATTATAGAAGATCATTCACCATTTATTTCCACATTAATTTTGATTGAAAGTTCTGTCAAAATGCCTTCAAATGTCCTCAAATTTTTCTTGTAGATACACTACATATGTTAAAAATAACAGTTAGAAAAGCATTTGCATTCAATTCAATTTTATTCAATTTCAAACGCTTCAATCGAGCTATAGCTTAACAAACATCTGTAGACTACAAGCAGTACGCGTGCAATTAGCAATTTGAGTACCATTTTTGGATTTTTTTTCCCAAAACCAACCGCACTTAATCCGCTCATCCCAGGAACGCGACGCACACAACCACACCGTCTCACAAGTAAGCGCCTGTGTTTCGGACTTTACTATGAGTCATGCTGCGACGCGTGGCTATTACACGGCTGCCAGGCGCTATCCTTATTTTCGTTTAATGAAGGCCCAAGCTGTCAACTTTATTGGCCAAATGTTAAGGATGAAAATCACTTGACACGTGGGACGTCGTGAAATGAAATTATGTCACTTGAAAGTGAGCAAATTCAAGGCATGTGACTTATTTTTACAAAGGGAAAGCTTGATATCAAATGGTTTCTGCTTTAGTTTGATGTAACTTTATTAAATAATGTGTAGAAACATGCAATAATTTTGCTAATAGACAAACTACAAAATATTATAATCATTAATGAAAATAATATTCAGATTTAAAAAATAGTCTAAGAATACATTTACTATTAATAACAATATCTCAAAATTAAAAATTTACTCATATAAATATTTGTCTGACGCAATTGTTTTCCCGCCTTTATAATTATCTTCGTTTTCTATGAAATAATTTCCCGCCTTTTTAATCTTCATTTGCCAAAGAGAATAAGTTATCTATGCTTTCATCAGGTTGTGTTCAGCTTGTAACACTAAACAGCCGTGAAACGTATGCAAATGTATATGCTTTATATTTTTAATTTTATCTACGACAAAACGAGTAGGGGTTGACTGGATTAGGGGTTCTCACCCCTTCAGTCCACGTACAATATAATAACAGCTCTGTCGTGGCGTAATAAGATGCTTCTTTGCGTATAGTTTGCATTTTGTTTTGATCAGGCGATCGTTATAATGAAGTGTAATGTATGAATTTTTAGTTTTTATGTAACACACTGTTGTTTAGCACATTTTAATACACTCTTCGAAGAAATTTTACGATTTAATAAGCTAAATTATAATTAAGTTATAAATAAATGTGCATTTCCAGACTTAATGTTACATATTTATCGTCCACCTTTCGTGTTATTTTTGTAGAGTATTCCTGTAGGATAATTTTGTAGGGTCTTCCTTGATCTTATTCTTGTGGACCTTTCTGAAAACTTGTCGTTAAATTTTCTTGGCAAAAATTTTTCTTCCGTCAGATTTCGGAGACTACGAATGCGCCTCGTAATAACTTAAGATAAGTTTTAAACTGAATAGAATGGCAGTGGCTCGCGTTGTCAAAATATCACCGACCACTGTAAAGTTATCAATGCATTGCTGGGTTTCAAAGAAAGCTTGCACATATTCCATTACAGCATATTCCATATCTTACCCGTTTTTACATTTAGATAATATAATAATCAATTTCATGACAAAGCATTTTCACATTTTTATGGATTTACGATAAATAAGGGGTTTTAAATTCAGTATTTACTATATACTACCAGAAATCTCATTCCTTTAAAACCTTTTAAAGTTCCAAGTAAGCTTCGACGTCTGAGCAATTTCTTCACCCTAGCACTTTAGTGTCTCGATAATCCACAGTTATTTATTAGTGGCGATAAATCACTCTGATCAGCGAGGGAGTCCTGATTATTATACGATGCAGTACACTAGTGGTACGGTTGGCGGCACAAGTACCGCCATGGATTAATTGTAAACATAGTACTATTGAGCTTATATAGTACAACTTGGCAGACAAAACATGTTTTTTTCTATATAATGTCTATTAACCCTACCTTATACGATACCGGAGCTAGCTATGTACAAAACAAATGGTTAAAAAAAGACATATTATACAAGAAAAAATACAAACCCGCTGAGTTTCACGGATCTTCGTTGATGGCGTGTTTCGATCCGGTGATAATGTAAGAAAAAATATTTAAAATAAAAAATTATATAAAAATATTTGTAAGTACCCCCGTACGCCTATACAATGTAGAGACATTTCATTACTGCCTATACAAACTGTCAAAATATTGCAAATAGTGTAGTAAATATGATTTTGTCTACCACGGCACGTGCGGTGTCTGTAGATATACATATAATGACCGCTAGGCCAACATTTTATAAAAATATTTTCATTATTAATTTCAATTATTCCGAATTAGAGCAAAATGGTTCAGATTTCTATTAACAAGCAGAAGCCCGTTCCCAACATTGGGACAAAGATTACAGTCGTATTGATTGGTACAATTTTTTTTCCTATCTTTGTAAATTGTCTATTGTACAATCCTATGAATACGGTACGTCAACATGCAGTGAAAGCCTTGTAAAGCACAAACTCGATTTTTCTCTTTTACTTTTTACGAGCTCCCATTCCCGCTTTACGCATAATCTGGTGTACACGGGGTACGTATCTCCCCTATGTACAAGTATACGCTATATAGTGAAAGGCAAGCCTAAAAGTTTTATTGAAAACTGCCCAATCAATTTAAGTTTAGCTTATAGACAAACAAACAAATACCTGTCATCCAAAAAAAAATATGTACCTATACAAAGTACTTTGTTTTATTTTACGAAAAACAGTATTTTTTGCATATACTTATAACACACTTGAAGCTGTAACTATTCGAGGAATTGTGTGATAAATGAACCCGTAGTGGGATGGTAATTGGCCACTGCATTGTCGAAGCAATTACAGGTGCGTGTGAGTCAATAGGCCGCAAAGAGAGCTTTTATGGCATACCGCGCTTGATGCCTGAGCATATATTTACTGAACTCGTAGCATAGGATTCCTTGTATTTTAGTTAGTAAGAAAACAAAAACTCGTGTACTAGATCTGTCGGACTCAAGACAAAATCAATATTAATTTACATGTTACGTTATGTTTAGACTGGAATCAAAACAAAAAATAAGCAGATTTTTAGCATCGGTAATCGACGTTGCCTGCGCGTTGGGAATCTGCATATGTTTGAGCGCTTGTCATAGCTAGATTTGATAATTCGATAAAGCAACTGGACACAAAAAACGCAATGCAGTCTTAAAAATGCTCATTTTTAATACCGCGACTGAAAGCAACTAAACGCCATAATTTAATGCAACATGGATCTATCGCCAAAATACGAATCGTCGATGCTAAAAGTAGCATGTCTGCTGGGGCCTAAGATGTGCGTTTGACTGGGTTTCAAATCCGGGACCACAATGATTGTATCATTATAATAATCATCACCTAAACCACCTTAATTTTCTGTTAAAATATAAAATTAACGTTCTACGTTGTAAATGTTATGCGGGTATAAATATTTCGAATTTTACAAATTAGATGTTAATGTGTTGTTAATTTCTACTGAAGCTTTGTCGTCAGTTGCTCTGATCGATATATTTAATTGCCGTCATAGAGCATGGGAGCACACTATTATGTACTTGTGGGTACTTCTTACCGTGAAGTGTGCTCGAGTTGTACATAAGTGGGGTGCAATTGTGTTGCTCTAATCGAAACGAGGAGGGTGGGTTGTCTACGGTATTAGTTTCTAAGACGTAACCAGGGTTTATCAATATTGATTAATGGTGTACGAAATAATTTCTATATATTGGAACTTGTTAGGAATTTCGCGTAACCTACGAATTCAGCATTTTCTATACTTCCTGCAATTATACTTATTACTATACTTTCTAGACATCGATGGAACTGATATGCCAGTAATAAAGCGAATAACAGACCTTATTATCCGTTAATAAAATTTAATAAATAATTTGTGAGTGTAATTTTTTTTCTGCAATTTCAAAATGAATTTACAATATATTAATTTTACTTTTTTAACACTGCGACGACATTTAATATAAAAAACAATAGTTGCTTATTTTATAGAACTAGACATTATGTTTCTCTTATTTGGCCAAAATTTAAAAATCACTATTTACAAAAATAAATATAATTAATTATGTTAACACAAATCTACTCAAAAAGTTCACATTCTCTGTCTTAGTGAAACAGAATCGGTGTACTATTAGTTTTTGGTCAATAACTACGTCTACTTCTGAAATCCTATTGTACAGTTCTTTGAATTATGCCTTCTCCTATTTTACACTTGATTGGGAAAATCATTTTCCTCGCGATCAAACGTCCAAGTGCACAGCCTTGCACTCCTGTGGAAAGGGTGCATCGCGCTTAGGGGAGGGGTAACTTAATTGATGACATAAATTATCATTATAACGGGGAAATAGCAGTAGACAGATATTGAAAATATTTGTCCGATAGTTGGGGGAAATGTTTCAAAAATAATTATTTATTTAGTTTTAAAACAGAAGTTTAATAATAAGGAGAATTGAGTTTACGATAGTGTACTGTAAGTTATGTTTGAAGGTTAGATTGTGTTGCGGATAATTTATATTAACATGTTTCTCTTACGGGATTTTCTTGTAAAAAATATTTAAAATAAACTTAATCATCAAGATATTAACTGAATTATAATATATGTTTTATTGTATAAATATTTTTGGCAATGTAAAAACTTACACGCATATATTTAATCTTTCACTTTTCATATTGAGTTATAAACCATTATCAGTACCATCATTCAACACATTTAAAATATATTTTCTTTATTATTCAAGGACAAACATTCTCTTATATTATTCAAACTTACGAAAGTTCTTCAAAAGTACGCATCAAACATATCCATCCTGTAAAATCTGTAGGTATCTGTTAAATCATAACAGACAGAGGGAAGGTTAATAAAGTTAAGCCGGGGGTAAACGAGTGGACTTCGTAAACACAGGTTAGGGCAGACGCCCAAACACAGGGCGGGCGCGCCCGGTAATGACGCCGCTTTAGATACTTTTTTGTGTTATTGTTGTTTTCTTTTGGTTTTCCAATATGAAACTTTAAGCTGCTCTAATATTATTGTGTAGTACTTATAAACGTTTTTCTTTCAACTATGTCTATCTAATATTAGGTTAATGATTTTTATATTTGATAGGAGCGATAAAATAATATTTCTTATAACATTAATTCGAAGTCAATGTTCACTTCTTGGTGTACATGATACACTAATATGTAGAACATGAGGAAGCTTTTGATAACCATCGAGAATATTATTATATCGAATAGTAATCCTTTAAAGACAATTGTATGTTGTATGGGACGTACATAAAGTATGATTTATGCTCCATTAAAATAATTATCCTTTTCAAGTGTCCAATTCTGCATCCATACCGTCAGTTCCACCCCGCATATTTGCAAATTCATCAGTTATAAATGTTAACGCCCGCGGCCGGCACCCCTCGGTCTATAGGCGTGAATATCGAGAAGTACGGTTAAACTCCACGTGCTAATGTAACTAAGAACGATGCATCTATGGCTTGTAAACAGTTTCAGTATGACTCACTATAAATAAGTCAGGATAGAATATATGCGTCAGAAAAGAAATCGGTAACAATAACATTTTTAATTTTAGCTTTCATTTCGAACACGTAAGTCCCGTACCCAGCAGGAATAAAAAAGGCCGCGGTCGATATAAAAAAATATATACTGTTTGATCTTATGTAACAACTGTTTGTTAGCAAAATTTAAAAAGTCTAGAGTGACATGCTCTGCATATAAGATAGATGTTATGATAATATTTTAGTTTTTAATTATTTTGTTAATATTAGTAAGAATAAATAAGTCGTTTTTCAAATTTAGTAAAAAATAAGGAAAGTTATCATATTTTTAATTTCTACAACAAATTATTTTCGTATTAAAACTGGCAGTGTTATTGCCACCAAGCAGCGTGTGGTGTACCACAATCCCTCTCAAGTGTCACAGTAAGTTCCATATCTCCCGCATCTTGAGGGGCTTACGATTTATTACTTTCGAACTTGCCAAAGCACCAACTGAATTCGTAATCCTCTACAGCTGCCTCTTTCGCACGTATCATGTAAGAGTGAGATCGAGACGTAACTTGTATAACGGCATCTTTTCTAGAAAAGCTGTAGACCTAATAATCAAATAGACCTCGAAAAGACTGACAATTCCGAAATTCTGTGGACCGATTGCTTCCTGCTTTAGGTTATGATAAATGAAACGTGATTAGTTCCTATAATGTGCAAATTGGCCTAAAGAAGTGTGTCAATTAATCAGACCAATGGTATTGATAGCCGTGGTGTAATACTAGATATATTTTAGTAGTGTTGTTCCCGAAAGAGAGGTTAGCATTAAATTATTAGTTCGTTATTTTGTGTTTTTCTCCTGGTGGTCAAATCTATTAATATTATAAAGACCAAAGTTTTTGAGTATGTATGAATGGATGTTTGTTATTTTTCACGCAAACATTTCTGATTGGATTTGAATGAAATTCGAAACACAGATAGATAAACTATGGACTTGGATTTACACATAATATATTTTTTTCCATTACAAGGCACAAGCAGGCGGAGCTACGGGAGAAAGCTAGTATCTTACTTGGTGGTAGAACCAGTGTAGTTCGACCGGGAGGTACCACCGCCGCACCATCTCGGTCCTCGGGAGTAGCAACGCATTTGTGATAGACTTCAGATAGAACCTCTGTTCTACATGAAGATGCTTATAGTCGTCCATGGGCGGCAGTAACCATCAGGTGGGCTGCGTGCGCGTTTGCTTCAACCTAATAAAATTTTTAATTAAATAACTCTTTGAACTGACTCTTTTAACTATACACAAATCCGAAATATCGATGGAACTTAAAATGTCTCAGAATAGTACTGTTTCTTGCAAAGGGGAGTCCGTAATAACGCTATTTTCCTTAGCACTTAAGTATTTTCACAGATTGCTGCAGACTATTCATTACTTGCATATAATTCGAACCTAGCATCTACGACTTAGAGACCATTTTAGATGGGCTTCATTCTTCTTCGTATTCCTTTGACCCTTTGGTAGCAAACAAGCTTTGAAGAGGGGAATGTGAAGCATTATTTGCAGAGGAATAAGGGTGGTTTTGCGTTGTTTGATGGTAGAGCCAGTAACAGGTGTAGTCTAGCTATCAATCATTGTTCGTGAATTTAATAAGAGTTGTAACAAGTTTGAAGGATGCGCTCGTTGAGTGGTGCAGACCCTTTTGGGATGTGATGAATTGCTGAGAACTTCCAGTTAGACTTTAACTGTAATTAGTTGTTTAATGAGTTAATGGTTTAAGTGCGTCCTGTGCACAGTTCCTCGTTTTTTTTCTAAAGAAATCTGTGTCATGTGATGATTATGTATGTGAATATATTAGATAGTTTAATTTTTGATTGTAGCGGAAAATAAATTAACCTAAAATAATTATCCTTCTTATAAAGTAACTAAAATCAAAATATGTATTTATTTTTAAATGCAATATCTGAATTTAAATTTATTGTTATTAACTTGCGTTTAAAAAAAAATTGTAACAGTGAAATATTTTTAAATCCAAACCAAATGAAGACTAGAAGTATAATGCGTTATTACACTAGGATAGATTAAAGTTTAAAGTGTAAGTTGTGAAACGTTGTGAAAGTGTGAAACAAAGTGCTCATATGTCAAGAAAAGTGCTGACAACTATAAGTTATTAATGACGGTGTAATAAACAGGAAATTCAATAAAATAACTTTAAAGCGAGGGTACCTGTAAGTGGCATGAAGTTTGATGGTCAGTAGCGCGATGGCGGAGCACTGGTCGTGGCTGACGGGGGCGGGCGCGGAGTACACGTACAGTCCGCCTTCGCGCCCCAGCCGCCCGCCCCACCGCCCACTGGTCAAGCTGGCCACCAGCGCTCGTCTCAGCACTATTGCAAGGTGAGTGATATGACGGTGCAAGGATGCAGTTCTTCTCTGTTTTTGTATGTAGCAGGATATCACGCAATCCACCTTTAAAGGTGGATCCACCGCCACACTTATTTTGCCTAATACCAGCAGTGTTATGCGCTGCTGTGTTCTGGTCTGAAGTGTGTGGTACGGTGATATACTTATATGAGGCATTCCCATAAGTCCTCAGGAGTAGTAACGCTTCTGAGGCCTATCTTACGTCAGATGTTCGGCAGTGGCCACTTACGACCAGATGGACGACATATTACTAAAAAACTTGGTGGTCTCGTGGTCACTGCTTCTAATGAATTTTTACAATCAATCCTAAGATTTTATCTGACCTAAAGTCATCACTTATGCATTCCTATCATTTACAAAAAAAAATATGCTATCTTGTTTGGAAATCGGATGGAATAGATTATAAGTCGGTGAATATTATCGAAACTATAAGTAAAAAAACAAAAAAAATAGAAAATAAATCACTTCAGTTACACAGTAAGCTAATTAAGAATTAAGATCTAAGAGTTCTTAACACGCGCGGGATTTTAATATGCAAAACGTCAAAATGTTAACTTAAATATGCAAGTCGTTTAATTTTAATACGAATAGCAGTCGAGTTTACTACAAACAGGTTATAAAATGCAGCCACTTTTATTAGCCTTTGTGTGTTTTGGTATTCATGACGTTATTTTCGTGAAAAATGTGTAAAGCCCAGCGGAATATATTTCATTACCATACATTACACTATGCTTCTCAATAACAAACACTTTTCCTTTGTGATAGGAGTCAGGTAGGCCGACTTGGGATTTCAGGAAGAAAATATATCATACATTTTTCCTTACTAGTTTGATTTGACTTTGGGACAAACTTATTGCTGTATTCGTAAACCTTGTTACATAAGAACTAAGCTTCAAGTTCCTTAAATCTAACTGTAAGTTCAAGGTTCCGTAATGATTGTAAAATACAAAGTTATATTTGCGCTTTCAATACAACTTTTTGTACGTGGAAAGTAGTTTTAGAACTGCATTTGTATCTTGGTAATGCAATTCTACTGCAAGCTGACAGATTGATGGATGGAGGCCGAGGCTCCTTCGAGGAAACCATTAAATTTTAATGTAGGAAGCTTGAATATTCGCAGAGTGGTTAAATCTTTAACTGTAACTCTGATATGAGCTTCTAAGACTTTTTGCTTGGAAACTTGCAGTTCCCGTTAAGATTAATCATTAATCTTCGCTTACGTATCAAATAGAAAAGCTTCTTAGTTTTTTGCTCTCTTCAACACTCCGGGGCATCAGTTTCTTATCTGAATATGTATTACAACTATTATTTTGACAAACGATTTTATCTATTAAATCAATACTTCTACTTGTTTTTGATTTTTGCTTTGATTATGACACTTGGGACGACCGCTACTGAAATCAAAATTATTTTACTTTATATAAGGCTACTTTGACATCAATACTCTTCAATGTGATTTGTTATGAAGAGGAAGCGACACAAAAACTAAAATTACACCAAGACAGTGTCATCCATTTCTGTGAACATACATTTGAATACCATAGAAATTCTACTTCACATTGTAATCGAAACAAAAGTTATTGTTTTCTTTTTTAATATCACAATCACATAGGCTATATTCGCGACTCCTCAACAAAACAAATATCGATATCCCTTTTTCCTTTGGCACGTTCCAAACTGAAAAATAAACATCGAAAACTGAATCTCAGATACAATATCGCGCGAAGGCGGGAAAACAGACAATGAGTAATCGTCGCGGTTGCCAGCGCATTCGCGTCACGTAGTGTTGCCAGGGGAGAAATAAATATTTTCGGGAAAATCTCCAACTGTTTTATATGTAAATTTTTATATTTCCAGTGTCGTGTGTTGCGTTCAATTTTATTGTTTCTGATAATGTCGTCCTCAGGTGTGGAGGAGATACGTGACGTGTGGTTAAATGGAAAGTAATCGGGGAATTTTCTGCATACATAAAAATAACGGAAAATCACAAATGCTTTGCAAGAAACTATATTTTTAATACAACCGAACTATGCTATACGAGTTTTAACTTCAGAACTATGTTTAATACTATTTTATTAAAATAAATTTGTACTTATTAGTGATCTGGGGTTTGTATTTTTTGTTAAATAATAATTCTTTAATAATTATATTTCAGGTTATTTTTAGAAACTGTAAAGTATAATTTACTTACTCAATAAGAAAAAATACAAAAATATGCCTTTCTCTTAAAAAAAGGTCCTCTCACATGTCACGTCCTAAGTTATTATAACCCTCCCTAGAGATTTTCATTCGAAAACTATTTTTCTACCTTAATACAATTTTTGACGAATCGTTCCTGCGCAGCGCCGTGTCTGATTGATGATAAGCAAGTCTGAGGAAAAATAATAGTTTTCCACGTAATATGTCAAGGGATTTGCTCTAATGATGTATCGGACATAATAGTCGGTAATTTGTTACGAGGCAACATTAATGATCCTAGCATGTTTCCATGACAAGGTTTTTCGTTTGGAATTACGTGATTTTTCATTACTTTTATTTTTCTAGTTTTGATTTATTGAAAGTTGATCGAATTAGAATCGACGTAACTAACTATCAATAAAGGTGTATTTCTTGGCTTTAACAAAATTCTGAGTTTTTTTGCGTTTTCTTTTCTATTTTCAAGTTGCGAACGAGGCGGAACAAAAATTCTACCTGAATTCAATCACAGATGCGATGCTACGTTTGGGTACTAAGATGGTCGTCTCGTTTCACCGTCAGCTGGTATCCACATTCTTCTAACGTAAAGAGTGTTATACCTTGTAAATAAAGGTGAGCTTGTAAATAAAGTAAAGGTGTACTTTAAAGAAAAAAGTAAATGCTATTCTTAACTAATAATACACTAAGTAATTACATAATAGTAATACACTAAGTATTTTATGGTTTAGCAAATGACTGACTAGCGCTAAAGAAAATATTTTTCCTTTAGTAGATAAAATACAGGTGGCTTACTGTAGATACGGCCAATAATAAAAACCTTTTACACCACAATTACACAAAAAATGATAAAGTACGTACGCAAAAAGAAAATTCAAGTATTTGTAATTTTCAGTTAAGACATCCATCTGAGCGACATGAAACACGAGTCGTTAACGCCTCGCAATCAGAGACGTCTGTAGCAGCAATCAACAAGTAATCTTCTAGCAAAGGTGGCAGCTCGCAAAGAGTAATACAAGAGTGTTTTCTAGTTTGAAGTGTTGATGACAATGACATGCTCATAGCAGAAAATATAACACCCAGGTATAATTCAAAAGAGCATGTCATCTTTAGAAGCTAGGAAGCGTATTTAACTAATACTAGACGAAAATCCGGCATCGCTCGGTTGTAATTTGTCCCATACATAATCTTTTACAAAATGTAGGTAGATATTTTTATAGTTATAATCAACTGAAAGGTATATTTAGAGCAGAGTATATACTCATAAAAGC
>DWTU01001078.1:0-14233 GCA_018251515.1 Cecropterus confusis
AAACTTAGTTTCTCCGCATGAAACGAAAGTTGCGTTCGAAGTCCTCGAAGTAAAGTAACATGATTACGTTTAAAATTGAAAATGATAACTATATTTTTTTTTCAATTTCTTTAAATGTAAAGTTTTTTCATTATGTAGCTAGTAAAAATATATAATATCCGCCTCATTGTAAAGAAAAAGAAAAATTAAAAAATGCTTCTATCTTAATTGAATAGAATTAACAATTAACAGTTATATTAAGATTACTATGGAGCGAGATCAATAAATAATTAAATTAGCAGATGCACCTTTTTAATACTAATGCGGAAAAAAGTTAGCGACGAGCTTACGGTTTTTCGCTATGAAGATAGCTTTAGAATTCTGACATTTTATAATTTTAATGACAATGGTATGCCACAACTACAAATGTGGGTTTAAAACCCAAGTTCCTATTTTTATATCTTAAGATCATAAAAGCGCAGGTAGTTCACTTAAAATTATATTGTTGTCGATTCTTATGGTATTATCTATCGATAATTTGCTCAAGTTGTAGTACTGAAAATATTTTCTGTCAGGGTGAGCTCGGGCCGAAGGGCGAGAAGGGCGACTACGGCGACATGGGCTCGCCCGGCATGCTCGGCGCGCCCGGGCTGCCCGGCCCGCCAGGCTACCCCGGGCTGAAGGGCGAGAAGGGCGACAAGGGTGACTCGGTAACGCATTTAATCATTTAATCTAATTAACCGTTATATAAAAAATAATGCTTTAAAGATTTTCTCTCGTCAATATTAACGAATAAGTTATATATTAACTATATATAATGAATTATCTAAGCCATAATTCATTTAGTAATTACATTTATCTACGACCATTGGAAATTAAAAATGTGCAAATGTTTTAAAGTAACGTATCGCTTGTCTTTATGTTCTTGGTGTGGTGCGCGATGTTGTCCGATGTGCGGCTGTGACGCATGGTGGTTGCGATGTGGCGTGGCGTGTGGCGCGATGCGGTGCGTGGCGTGACGCGGTCCGACATGTGCGGTGCGTGGCGTGTGGCGGGACGTGGCGCGGTGTGGTGCGGCTGTACCAGAAGTACAGGAAGCTGAGGCGGAGACAGGTAACTGTTTACTCTCACTCGGTTACGATTTGGATATTATTATCGTACAAAATATATTATTCTTTCACTGGTAAAATTTCGCACAGAATTTGTTAACCTGTTGTTTGTTAAACTGTGGACAAGACTTAATTTACCAACTTTATAATATTTTAAAGTCTTTTTGGACTGAATATTGAAATGAATGTGTAATGAATTGGTAATCTTTATGCCCACTGTTGAACTTGCAGGGAGATGGAACCGGGTACGAGTTGTACGGGCATGAGATGGTGAGTGTCTTTTTTTTTGTTTTATACATGAAATATACATTATATGTGTTAGGACTAGAGATGTGCCGGATGGTGAAAATAATAGATCCGCGGATACGGATACGGATCTTAACATTTCTTACAAATTTACTTACTTAATGCGCGTGCCCTTGAAGCGACAGTTGCTTTCTATCTTGGTATCTAATCGCCTATGTGCATTTATATATTTGAAAATATAATGAATTTCTAAATAATATGAATTTAATAATACGTATAAAAGATCCGTTTAAGATCCGCCCATAAAGTAGCGGATACGGACTTTCTCATGCCTCGGATATCCGCGGATACGGATACGGTTCTCCGGCACATCACTAGTTAGGACATAAGATCTATCTATAAAATACTAGCAGTCCCGTGACCACTTCGTTCGGCATTAAAAAGATTTTGGAGTGGTTCTAGGTATGTACTAAATATTAAGGTTTATTACCTAATTGCTAAGAGGAGGGTTATGTGTGGACCCCGTATGACTGTAATTTGGCAAAACATGTATGCTGTATTATGTAAAATCTTGGTGTAACTACCTTTGTTTGTAGCCTTTCAAGTGAATATTAAAATGATTATTTTATTTGTTCAATACTTCGTTGTATACAATATTTGTTGTAGTATTATTATCTGGTAACAGAACTAACTAAAGAGCTGTGATAGCCGAATGATTGAAAATCGGCCTCTCGATCGAGGGTCCGAGGATCGAATCCCAGGCCAGGCACCACTGATTTTTTTCTAAAATTATGTGCGTATTAGAAGTTAATTATCACTACTTCACGGCGAAGGAAAACATCGTGAGGAAACCTACACACCTGAGAGTTCTTTATAATGTTCTCAAAGGTGTGTTAAGTCTACCAATTCCCACTTGGCGAGCGCGGTGAACTATGGCCTGAAACTCTCTCGATCTGAGAAAAGACCCGTGCCCAGCAGTGGGACAATAATGGGTTGATGGTAACAAAAGTAACTACTATTACTAACTATAATATATTTGACTATGGGGAATACTCTCTTTTTTAAATCAATGCTTCCTCTTGTTCCGTACCATTATCTATAAAAAACGCCAAAAAAAAAACACGTTTGTTGTGTGTTGATTTACCCCCCTTAAATATTTATTTTATTTCGATTTTATTATTTATTTTCAAAATGAATATATAACTAAATTTTCTGTGAATATTTCAAGCACCTTTATTCATATCTCGGTCCAGTAATTTAGAGGTTCATCGCTGACAAACAGCATGGCACGTAATTTATGTATATTAACATTAAGATAATAGAAATGGATGCCAGTAATGCCTACTAATAATTTTATTAATCGTAAGTGTAAGTTTCACGAATTTTAACACATAAAATAAACATGGAAACATAATATGATAAACTCAGCGTGCTTATTTGGAGATACCGGTAAGAAAAAAGGTCCTTACGCCGTCGTCGCATACATCACATCGCATGCTTAGTGGAATACTGACTTAACTCAAAATAGACGATTTTTGGGAAATCGCAAAAGAAGATCTTGCAAGGGGCCTTTTCGTACTTGTTGATGAATAAAATTAAAACTAAATTATTAATTAATTATAAATGCTACTATTTTGGAAAAGGTAGACGGTAGATGGCGCAATCAGAAGCCTGTATCTGTACGTAACTAAATTTTAAGTTATCTCTTAATGGGTCAGTGTTCCATTAAGCATGCGACATGTGCAATATCACTAATAAGAATTATGACACATAACAATAAAATAATAAATCAGAAAATAGGAATTTTAAATTATAAAAAATCAATCACACCCGACAATATGGAGTTATTATTTTCCCTCTCTTTACTCCAAAAAGAGAGCTCGTTTGCACGCAGTCGTGCGAGTGTAATGTCGCGTGTTGCAGATGATGGGCCCGCCCGGCGCGCCCGGCGCCGCGGGGCCGCCCGGCGTGGCGGGCCCGCCCGGCATCAAGGGCGACAAGGGCGAGCCCGGCGCGCGCGGCAAGATGGCGAGTACTCCCCCGCTGCCCACACGCCACACGACACTCGGCGCACGATGGCCGCCGTCCACACAGCTTGCAATATATTACATCCAAAACCTCCTGAAATTGTAGTTCGATGTTTATTTGGCTGTTGGATGTTTGCTTGTTAGGAATTATTTACTTTGTAAAGATAATCCGTCATTCGATCTGAGACAAAATTTGATAAAAACTCAAAAGTATTATGTTTAATGTTTAAAAGAATGCGTCCATATGTTAACTACGTAAATACTTAGTACATTACAATTGTATGAAAATAGCAACACTAACTACTACGTACACCATATTACTACGTTTAAATACATTATACCCTAATACGAAACTTCGGATTTGTTTAATTGTGTTATTCTGATACAGGGAGACAGAGGCGAGAAAGGGGATGCTGGGCCGATGGGGTTACCTGTAAGTATTTAGTCTATTCCTATAACTATTTTTTTATAAGTAATATTGTAAAGTGTCAGACTTTTCAATAATAACTTACTTAAGTTTTAGCCTGTTAATGGTCGGATTATGTTTTTATTTAGTGTTTTGTAAATACTTCTTAAATAACAAATATTTGCGCAGGGACCGGTGGGCCTGCCGGGCGAGCCGGGCGAGCCTGGGCTGCGGGTGAGTGAATGCGTCGAGCACTCACTCACTCAAACACACACACACACACACGACCCGACACCGACCCACCCCACGTATACCCACTAACTTACCTCGTAGTGTAACTTACAGAACTAATAAAATTTTGCATGATCGATTAACGAAAAGCGCGACCGAGAACATCCTCCGCGTCGAGGGCGTCCGATGTTCGCGGTGGCGTCGGTGGAAGGTTTCTTACCACATTAGCTCACTAACCTTACCGAGAGCTACCGCCCATCGGCCACTATCGCTCGAGCGACCGGATTTGTCGATCGAGCATTCATCGACGATCAGGTAGCCTCCCAAAAGTAGCTCGAGCGAGCTACGGGCCGGTCGCTCGCGGCAGTGGCCGGCGGGCGGAGGCTGACGCGCTGCTCCCGCAGGAGGCGCGCTGGACGCCCGCCGCGCGCGCCACGTGAGCCGCCCCGCACCCCGTCGCCGCCGCGCCTCACGCCGCCGCCGCTCTGTAAAGTGTAATATTTGTGTGAACTGAACGTAGCCGGCCGGGTGTGACTGTTCCTACTTAGTGCTCCTGTGAGACGTTACCGATCCTAGAGTTAAGTGTTGCGGACTTGTACAGAGTGATGCCGGCCCCGGGGCGCCCGCTCGCCCCGTGGCCGCCTGCCGTCGCGTTGTTACGTTGTAAATATTGTATACCGTGTTGTTGAGTCGCCGAGGTTCCCGCCGTCGAGATCGATGCCGGCGATGTATCGCTCTATGTAAATTAATAACTTAAAAAACGCAGTTATGTAATGAAATACTATGTACGATTGAAATAAAAAATGTAACCTTACTTGCATATATGTATGAAACGAATATATAACAAGCTAATGAGCTTCAAATACACGAAGTTTATATAATTATTCATCTCTTGGCCGGAACCTTAGCGAATATCACTTTGTATTTAAACCACTATTTCTATGTAACATACTTAAATATTTACTTTTTTGACATATTAATCTCTACTATACTCGTATATTTGTAAGTACCTATCGAATATCGTTCTGTACCTACCGAATCGAATTTGTCATCCTTACATTTTAATCTTACACTTCTAATAGTAATAATAATAATTTAAGACGAATAGTTCGTAAGCGATGAATAAAGCAACGATCAGAGTGACTATTTTTTAAGACGTAGGTAATACCTGTACCTATTCGTATATTCGGCGAACGAGCCTCAAACTAACAAACGATCGGTGCCAACTACACAACGCTACCTCAGTAGGTGGTCGCAGCTACATAAGCCTCATCGCACCTCATCTATCTAGTCTAGTTCCATGTTAGACTTTTAGGTTAAGCGCCTACATTCAAGTGTTATATCGTTCTAAATGATGGTGTGTAAAACTTAGTGAGTAAGTCAGCGCGGCGCGCTGCCGCGGGCGCGCGCCGCCGCCGCACACGACGAGTACCGCGCGCTCCGTCCCGGGGGTCGTCCCCTGCCCACTTACTTACGTTTAATGTTAACTTGTTCGTACTCGTTTCTCGTCTTCACTTCGCGTGTAATAGATCTTAGTGGCGCTTTACGTTATGTGCTCTGCCGTATGACAGACGAGGGTCATGCCGATCGCGTTCGGCGAAACGATCGATGCGCCATGCTCGCCTCGTTTGCTCACTCTATGCTCGCTTTTAGCGTACGGCAAATTACATAATATGGAGTTACTGGAATTATCTCTCTTATCTTCGTGTTTCCATGTATTTACCGCTTAGAAAACGTAATCTTAACACGAATGTACAAAATTGTAACGTTTTAGGCTAAGTATTCGTTGTTATATCACTATGATCGCGATTATCTACGACGATAACTCGCACTTCGAGCGCCTCGCAAGGGAGCCGGCGGTCGACCGTCTCTCTTCCGAGTCGAATCGTTCCTTCCTGTCTCCTCTATCGTACTCTTACTCTAATTGTATTCAAGTAACGTTAAGAATTTAGTTTTTTTATGGGAATCGAAAGTTGTCATTTGTACCATATGTCACGAGAGCATAAAATATTGTTATTCACAGATTATTTTCAAGGAAAATAAACATTTTGCATGCCATGCATTTGCGTCTTTCTCTTCATCTTCTTAACTCCCGTTTTTTCACGCGGCCGCATGCATACCTCTTTGGCCTGTCGTCAGTCTGCTCCATCGCATGCAGAAAATGTCCTGCACACTTCGATACAAAGTTAGTGTTATCCCGAATATTAGTATGTTGTGCGCACGTGTGTCGAAGTGTGCGCAGAGCCGAGAGCTGACGAGCGCGTTGTTGCAGGGCCCGCCCGGACTCGACGGCATGAAGGTGGGTGCAATATCGTCAAATAATATTATAATGCAATTCTATTAATGTATAATATAAACAGTAGATACCTACATAAAATTTCTGAAAGGTTTTATTACATTTGCTTGGCGAAATTCTTAAAATATATAAAAAGTACCAAAATATGTATAAACAGCACATGACTCAACCTAGAAAAAAATATAATAATATTTAGTTTCAGTTGTAATAAGAGAATTATGTTCATTATTATTATTATTTTATACAAAAACGTACTTATCATAAATAAAGTATAATATTGAGAGTGACGTAGCGCGGTGGTTGTCGCAGGGCGCGCAGGGTGAGCCGGGCGGCAAGGGCGAGCGCGGGGACCCGGGGCTGCCCGTACGTGCCACCTCTCTGACCCCTATTTTATTGTAGCTACCTTAACATCGTGGGGTACTCACACTCCAATCGATCGTCGATCGATGTTATCTGTCACAATATATCAGTCGACGGCGATCGCCGTTGCTTTTGGCCTCTGAGACTTTGACGATCGTTCAAATATCGATTTGTCGTGGATTTTATCGACCGGTACGCTTCGACATGTCAAAGCTCTACCATATTAATCGGTCGATGACGATAAAGGATCGACGATCGATTTTTGGAATGTGAACCCCCTAAATTCTTTTACTTTTGCTTATAAATAAGTATTACTTGATATTGAATTGAATAGTACGAACATGTAATTGTGCTTTAAACTACATTATATGTATATAATTTTTTTAATTCGCTTTTCTTCGTTTCGATTAGACGCAAGTCGTTATAATAATTAAAATGTAATATTGCAGGGGACTGACGGAATTCCCGGACAGGAGGTTAGTGATTAGTGCGTGATTTCTAAATCTTCGCTTTTGATCAGTGATATTAAAGAGTGTTTTCATTCCGTAGGGCCCCAAGGGTGAGAAGGGCTATAAAGGAGAACCTGTGAGTGACACCACGCTAATCATTACATATTTTAACCGACCTAGTTTCCTCGCACCCGACGTTCCACTAACTTTCCGGACACAAGTCATCTCGCATGCATCACTAACCCATCACTGGTTATTACGGTTATATTACGCACACAAACAACATAATGTTCAATAATATCCCTTAAAAAATGATAAGAAACTGAAGAATTTAAAAAATTAAGTTAAAATTCGATTTCGATCAGTTCTCATCGTACCTTTCGTGCGAAGTTCGAATTACTTGTGAGATTATTCGTGGGCATGTAAACGTTACAATATGTGCAATATGCGACAGGGCCCGGGCGGCAAGCGCGGCCGCAAGGGCGACAAGGGCGAGCGCGGGGAGCAGGGCGTGCCCGGGCTGGACGCGCCCTGCCCGCTCGGGCCCGACGGGCTGCCGTTGCCCGGCTGCGGCTGGAGACCCTCTAAGGTACGCCATTGTAATACACCTACACGGTACATGGTATATGGTAGCTAATTTTACATTAAATGCAGTGACTATTTCTTAATCAGAAGTCCTGAGACAAACGAAACTGTTCTTTGCGTCAATGCATAGATCCATGTATATTTTGATGAATTTTAAGGAGGTATAGGTACATAGATATACATACAGCCTTGCGCCCGATCTATAGGCCCATTAAAATTCGTTAAAAAATCGCAAGTTTTCTGTTTTAAACATTTTGTAAAGAAATATGTATATATTTAAATGTTTTATATACGTACTGCATGTACGCACGTAATAGATGGAATAAATTTGCTAACACTTTAAATCTGCCAGTTATAGTATAGTCGCCTTTAGAAATTGCTATGGGAATCTGGTTGATCCGAACCTTTCGATTATATATACAAGACCCGTATTACATACTTAAAGTTTCTTAACTAAAAATATGAAGACTAATCGTCGTCAATATTTTATGTCACGAATCGAACGTTTCGGATCCGAGGCACATGCATGCGTGTGGGTGTGGTGTGGTTTGGCTCGATGTTGAACGCGCGGGACAGCCCGCCGTGTGGCAGGAGGCCGCGCGCGAGGAGCGGCGCCCGGCGTCCGAGGAGGAGCCCGACGAGGGCGGCGAGCCCGACGGCGAGCCCGACGCCGGCGACGAGTACGACGCGCGGGACGACCTCGACCCGCCGCGCGAGTACGACGACTACACCGACAACGCGCACCTCGACGCGCACCGCGACTGATCGCCAGGTGCGATCCTCCCGAGGCTCGATTTCCTGAAGGTTTCCATATAAATACTCACGGCGAGGAGAAAGTGACATCTGGTGAGTCGGAATTCTATCCTGCATAATCCCGTCGACGTACGCGAGGCGCGAGCACGAATACGTCTACATCGCGTACCATGCGGCCGATCGTGGACGAGGTAGGTCGACAAT
The DNA here is from genome assembly GCA_018251515.1 of Cecropterus confusis. Taxonomy (NCBI): domain Eukaryota; kingdom Metazoa; phylum Arthropoda; class Insecta; order Lepidoptera; family Hesperiidae; genus Cecropterus; species Cecropterus confusis. The sequence continues at coordinate 8,646 of DWTU01001078.1, forward strand.
GTAAATTTATGTTCGCTAATCTCGAATTTCGTTCGCTTACGGAACTTAACCTTGGGAGTTTTGGAATCCGAAAGTAGAGTCGATCGACGGTGGGAACGGTGCATGCGATCGACGCCGTAATACGCCAATAACACATAAAGGGACGGGGGAAAAATTTCACACGGCGCCAGCCGAATTAACTGTCGACGATGTGTCAGGAGGCGATGCTGGCGTGGCTGCGGCGGCGGCTGGCGCCCGATGGACTCGACAACGACCTGCGCGCCGACCCCCGCCTGCCGCGCGCGCGCTGACCGGCGCCGCCGCCGGAACTTCGCAACGATACTAGCTTCGATCGGAAATGTCGGTTACCTTTTCTATGGAAATTACCGACCGCAGGATGTTTGTTCGCAAAGTAACATTATTTTGTACTGAGTACACATGTCGGTCTTGTCATCCGAAGATAGTATTATAGTATTTATGTTGTACCATATGTCGAATGTTAGTTTACAGTTAGGTATGTGAGGAAATAAATGTTATTTTTGTCCTGACTACCGACTAGATTATAGTCGTAAGTGGAAGTCGAAGCGTCTGTGATTGATTTCAGTACACGGTGTTAATGCCCCCGTTCTGTTCTGTATTTATTATCCCGATGTACATAGGTCTCGATGACTTCTTAATATCAGATGGAATACCAACATACGGCTTTGTTCTTTTTTTTAATTTACTGCTTAACCGATCTCAAATGTAATTGGATTTTATAAAAAAAAATACAATGAAAATTTTATAAAAATACATATGCTATAATATCTACATAGGTGTGTACCTGTTACTACCGATGTAATATTCATATATATATTACATATTCGATTTATCAAAGATTTTTATTGTATGTTTTATATGTTATTTTATATTTTTTATGATAGAAATAGCACACGATCATATAGTCCATCTGAAACGTGATAAGTAGTCACGTCTGTACCCAATTGCATGTAAAACAGAGGATCTATCTACGGGGAGTAAGTTGGCCGCCACCTGTGTAAATTAGTCCACATCCACAGCATTCTACTGAAACGCAAGGACTACTTCCCAGTAGAACAATGCTAGCTGTACCACCTGAAAAGTAAACATGACATAAATATAGTACATGTATCATGTTTTATATGAATACTACAACACAGTACTCCGGGCGGTGGTCCGGAGCGCTGATATCGGTCGGTTAAAATATATTTATAGCTTATCGGACGCACCCGCAACATTGACTACGAGTGTCGTCATGCCTATTTGTTATGAAATACTCCTTCCTATTTCAAAATAATTCACTCTGCAGTAAAATGTGCGCCAGGTTTCATTGCTTCATAACAATCCTCTGATGTTAAATAACTTTTAAATATTAACTATAAGTAGGAATATAATTACCAATTGAATAATCTACCTATATATCTATCTAATAAAGGACTTAATTTCCTTTCTTGATCTTAGATACGGTAACTAATGGGCATGAAAACACTTAGTGTACCTGTTATTCATAAGTCTTTTGTCAATGTTACCCGCTCCAAATATATTAAAACTACGGCCTCATGCACTCGTGCTTTACTACATCCAGAATATGTCGTAAGGTGTCTTGGTTCTACACCTACCGTCCAACAAACTCCAGTTTCTTTAGACCAAAACTCAACAATCCAACAACACGTCAGCACGGCAGCACATGACACTGCAGCTACGCTTATTACTGACCTTTAAAGAGCTATACGCTGCTATTTTGATTAAAGGGTGATACGTCACATCACAGTGACGTATCACTTTATCTCCCTGCTCTAATAGCTCTCACAACTCTAACCCTCTGAGGAGATGTTCACAGTTGTCCGTAGACTGCTGCGATCTCTTACCTTCAGGTAGAGAGTAAATAAAGGTAGCCACAACTATAGAGAATTGTAAAGGTCTGTGCTCCACTTTTAAGTTGTATATGTAAATATATAATTTTTTTTCTTATTTTCTTCTATTATTTCAAAATGTATAAGTATTAAGTACGCATTAATCTATATAGAGATAACCTTGCAGAACAGTTTATATAAAATAAAATTTATTATTATCTATGGTAACAAAAAATATTCGGAGAAGAATTACACTACAAGGAACTAAAATAAAGCACTTGTTTCACGCATATTTGTTAATATTGAAATAATTATCATATTAGTGTTAGTAAGATAACGTTACAGATTTGTAAATATACCGCACACATTTATGATATCACAGACATATACATATATAGATACTAGCAGATATTTATATGTTACAGATATTTATATAGGTAGGTTTTTTATCGTAATGCCTTAATGCATATTATAGTATATTCCAAAGTAGACAGGGGTACGATAACTTAATTTTTACTTATTGTTCTTAAACTGTATGAATGATGTATATTTATGTATACCTAACACACGTAAGATGCTTGTATATGTTGTTCATATAGTGTAGAGAGAAATATCATTAACTAATAAAACTAGTAGGCTTTTAGAAATAAGCAACTAGATTCGATTTGAAACAATTTTTATTACTGTAATTTTTAGGCTTAGCGATATATAATATGTCTTACGTCCTTTAATGTAGAGTCATGGTTATCTGCGGCATTGCTTTATCACCACTAACGGATTTATAATTAATTAAAATTAAAAAAGTGAGAAGAGTATTCAAACATTTTAAATGATTACTTATATTATGCTATGTTAAGATTCTTTTAAATAAAACCTGTTCCGCACAAATAGTATCCGACCGAAGGTCGAATTCTGGCCGCAGTCAAAGCCAAATCCGATTTTTTGTCTATCGCCACAACCTTCGGTCAAGTCAAAGGTTTTAAACCCTACATAAATTCAGTTCCAGATTGGCTAAAAGTGAACACAACAACGATTTGAAAATTTTACTTTTGAATTTGAAGCAAAAGTTAATTTTGTTTGCAAATAAACATCATCCACAGCTGATTACAATTTCTTTCCAACTTGTAATAAAATATATACCTACTTCACTTAATTTTACCGCTTGCTGGAAACTTTCGATGCATTTACTTAGGCCGAAACCGAAGTTTTGCCAAATGTGATAGGGGTGGAATTTGGTTGCAGATAGCCGAAATCGAATCTTTGCTAGGACACTAACAAATTACCGTTATCGTCTAGTTTCTAGTTTAGGGCTCCACACAATTATATTTAATATATCTAAAATGGTTATAATTTTTATTGCATTTACATTGAATTACTTTGAAAATTGTTTTTCAATTTGTTATACATACATCAATAATATAACATAATATATATAACAAAGAGCAATAACAAGCCGCTTAGGCGCGTGTACGAGTCTACGAGTACACCTTAACCTGTCGCCCGCGGCCGCAACAGTTCGCGGTGCTCGTATTGTTTTTCAATACAAACACGCGAACGCGCCCTCGAATCAGTTATAGCTTATGCCGTACACCCCACGTATTCCTTTAATATCTTAGGAGATGTCGCTGTAAATATTTGTTACGAGTTCGACCTCAGAGTAAATATTTCATAAGTAAATAATGTGGATATTACTTTGTTAAACGTTTTTAACAAGAACTCCGCTTATACGACCATAATTATACCATATAATTATTGTATTGATGAACATAACGAAAGTTATTTACACCAACGAGAAAAATGAGAATCTATATATATTGTCGCATTGTATTCACCACAAAAAATCTGCATCCATAGTTTAAATTTCTCTGGATTCAATATTTGTCATAGAAGCATCATCACACCATATCATATTAATCTTGTGGACTTATTTTATATTTTAACTCGAGAAGCTACTTAGATGTCTTGTGGTTAAATGTAAGTAGATACTTGTCTTTATGTACGCAGAAAACTATTTTTAATTTTATAAATGTATAAATAGATTTAACTTTTCAGAATTGCAATTATTTATAAATCACAATCAGGCACTACAATCTTTATTCCAATTAAATTATTTATTCCGGAATATTTTTTCGTGGGCAGACATTTTTAACTTTAGAATTCAGACGATTTGAGTTAAAGTACATGTCCTTGAATTTGTCCAGATAATTAAAAAAAAAATCTAATTAACTGTATAGATATGCGTGCTCAATTTTTTACTTCCCCGGAAAATAATAATTTATAAATCGCTATCATTTAATTTATTAAATCGTACCGGTAATATAGATACATCTCATAGATTAGGTAACATAACATAGATTATATTATAAGCTAGAATACTTTATGTAACATTTTGTAAATATAATAATTAATTGATATTTGTAAAACAAACGTTGTAACTACCTACAATTTTTCAGCAAAATACTTACATAGTGAATTTTTAATAAATAAACGAGTTTATGTAAATTAAGTTTGAGTTTCATTTATGTAGCCATATTCTGAATGTCTTAACTGGGGCTTTTTATTTTTCTATATTCAATACAAAATACTATCTATAAACAAATATAACGGTGTCTGTATAAAAAGTTCTAACCATGCTTAATTCTGAATCATAGGCCATGGATTTTTAAAGAGAAATGTGAACAAATGAAATAGTTTTCACCATATGTATGTCAAGAAATTATCGAACCTTTTATTAATAAAACTTAACAATAAAATGAATATTTGACGAAGAGAAGAGACTTTGTTGACAAAGAGAACACTCGCTAAGTGTCAAATCAATCTTAAATAAATATCTAATTATGTACTACATTATACACGAAATGGTAACATAGTACATTTTAGAATACATAATTAACAAAACTGTTAACAGAGTGGGTAAATTATTTTGTCATGTAGACATTTTTTTTTGAATTAGTATCAGTGAAACAAAATACTTAAGACCTTCTTTCTTCGATGAAGTATACTCGATCGATGCGTTTCATACAATAAAGTCAGTAAATATTACTTAAAATGTCAGTTTAATTATTACCTTGTTTAAAAATTATACCATAAAGATATCTCATTTTCATATCTGAATATCCCGGTATTATACATGCAACAGATTAATATCATAGTAAAATGGAAAAATGGATTAAAAATAAGAAATAGAGTGTAGAAAGGGAACGGAAATTGAACGCAGCATGGCAGTACTTGCGACTTATTATTTATCTGTTGAATTGTAAACACTAGTCTGTTTTATGAATCATCTGTGGCTTGAGCAGGATGCGCAAACGCAACGCAAGCAACAACAGCCAATCGAGCGCGGAACGACCGATCATAAAGTCTAAACAAGTGCCTATTGCCTATCACAATTCTGTGTTTTTATAGTGTTATTTAGTTCCTTGTTTAGTGATAATCGGAAACTTCTGTGAATAAGTGTCGTTATAAAGTGAATACCTCGCAATGGAATTTCAATATTGTGCGCAACAATACGTAATCTGCTATTGAGGGCAAATATTTTGATGTGGGACCTAACGACACTCGAAGAAGGAAAACGGCTCGCGTCGTTTCAAGGACAAGACGGGCAGAGGTTCGGCGGCACGTAAGAAGATAACTAAAAATAGACGTGGGAAGGAGCCGCGGCGGGGGGGCAGCCATGCGGGCGCGGGCCGCGCTGCCGCTGCTGCTGCTGCTGGCGGCGCGCGCGGCGGCCGACGCGGG